>JAGKTI010008733.1:572-32801 GCA_018397915.1 Birgus latro
CCTCCCCTTACCTCCTTTCATCTCCCCTCACTTCACCCTCTTCACCTTTTCTCCCCTCTCACCTCTCTCTCTCTCTCTCTCTCTCTCTCTCTCTTATTCGTCTTGGCAGTCCGTTCCCTAAGGCCCAGCAGTCTTTCCATGTTCTAATGCCTTAACACATCACCATTTTGGCACGAGTACCCACCGTCCATACTGAAAACATACTAGGACTGTCTCATTCAGGACTGGTAGTAGTAGTAATAGTAGTAGTAGTAGTAGTAGCTGTAGTAGTAGTAGCAGTAGCAGTGGTATTAGTAGTATAGTAGTAGTAGTAGTAGTAGTAGTAGCAGTAGTAGTAGCAGTAGCAGTGGTATTAGTAGTGTAGTAGTAGTAGTAGTAGTAGTAGCTGTAGTAGTAGTAGCAGTAGCAGTGGTATTAGTAGTGTAGTAGTAGTAGTAGCAGTAGTAGCAGTGAAATGCAGGCTAAAGCTATCCCCCTCCTGCAGTCCACCATCCTCCTTCTGGGGGATAGGGAGGGAACTGAGGAACGTGTGTCTAACCGTGCAGTGCCGCCATCTGGTTATTTTGGTGCCACCACGTGAAGGCACCATTTTGCAGCCCTGTTCTTGTTGTTGATCAATCCCAGTCTACCTGAACGAGCAGACCCATCAACATCAGGCAAGCAACCACTCCTACAGGACCATCCCGTGCAGTGAACCAGCGTTCCTTTGTAGCGGACAGCGCCTCGACACAGTGAGTTATGGGGGAAAATGTGAAGGTTCGTTCTTGGATGGATGCCGAATTTGCGTCTCTTCACCCGGCTCCACATCACCCCGTCATTTGGTTATATGGTTACCACCCAGCGTTATAAACTGATTTCTGAGTTAGAGGAAGCCACTAGGCATGTCACTCAGTGTAAAGTCACCTGAAGTGGAAAGAAAAGTAATGAAAAATGACATGAAGGATGGGAGAAGTAGGAAGAGAGGAGGTCAGACACGGAATCAGAATCATGAAGGCGAAGGAAGAATTAGGCAGCACTACATAAGTGAGTGGATAATAGTCGCCACCACGTACCACCATCTTCAGCATCGTCATAACATCATATATTTAAACTGAACCCTGCTATGGTCCTGAATCGAACCACGTCCCATCAGACAACGGACCACCTCTCTTACCATTTCACCACCACCTCCCTGCATTCTGCGTTCTTCTTCCTTTCCTTCCCTGTCTTTTCCTCCCCTGCCCCTCTCCACTGTACCCTACCCTACCCTACCTTACACAGGATAGGGAAGGGAGGGCAGAGAAAGGGAGGTTAAAAAAAAAATATATGGGCAGGAAGAGACAGGGAATGGGGACAAAAAGGGGAGGTGAAAGGAAAAGAAGAAGCAAGGGAAGGGCAGGGCAAAGGGCAGGGCAAGGGCAAGGGCAATAAAAGGGGCAAGACACCTCAATCCTCACCCCAACATCAAACCCAAGGAGGCGCTGACAAGGCTAGGCAAAGGACCCTCGAGAGCAATAATTGATTTTGTGGAACCGAGACGAGACGGCGATTACGGCAGCTTTCAAGGCGACGTTTTGTTGGGCCAGCTGATTTTGTTTTGTTTTGTTTTTGTTTTACACCTTCATCGTGAGTTGCCGGGTATATGAGAGTAATGCGTGCTTCCTGTCTTGTTTCTGTTACATGTTTACATAGATACACACACCACACAGACCTTACGACCCCTACGAAGTGGTCCGGCCTTGACATTAATATAAATCTAACTCTAGATCACCATCATGCCCAAACTGGTCAATCTCTATTGTCCATCTTCATAAAAAAATGTATTTAGATTATTTACCATTCATTAAAAGCCCAAGCACTCTAGGGAACGTTATCGCTGAAGGCCCGGCAAGGAGGAGATTGACTGATTGACATGTTGAGCACGACCCACCACCTTCTTTTGTTGTATTAGCACTCTGTACCTTATACAACAATAAATATTTCAATTTAGTTCAATGTTGAGCCGGGTACATGAGGGCGAAGGGATAAAGTGATGTGTACCCATTGGGCAAAAATCTTACTGTTTTAAACAAAGTAAGGAAACACAGTATTGCATGAGAGAAAACGGTGAATAAATACAGGAGAAAAACATACATAATACATTAATACTCACAGAGCATGTGTACTCGAGTTGGTTCATTGTGGAGTCAGATCCAGCTCAATAAGGGAGAAGAATAAAACTGATTTTTTTTGTCAAGTTCAAATAGCTAACAAACAATATTTATGGTAGGTAAAGTAAAACCATTCTTAGGAGGAATCATACTCCATTTTAACATTTTTATGAAACAATTGAAAACTCAGCCGAATCGGTATCTCCCAATTTGAAATGTAAACAAGGTGTGGGGGTGCCGGTGCAATGTCGGATCCACAAACCCCTGATCCTCATTATAATCGCCGAGTGAGAGGAACTTCCATGGTTAAATACAGACACAGATTATCCCTGGCAGTATTAGCTGTTTCTGGGCTGTTTGCTGCTGGCTTTCAGTAAGTATAACGCGACGGATATTGGTTTACCTAAAGGAGTTCGCCAAAGTGGATATCATTAGAAATTTTGCTTTGATAGAAAATATAGTAGTCATTAAAGAAACTATACACAAATTTTGGAGGCACCTAGAAAGAAAAAGGAAGGCAGTAAACCAAAATTATTGCAGAGGCTTTCCCCCTCAAACTACGGTACATTAAATCTATTGTACATTATGAATAGTTAGGCTTGTTATTCATTTGTATTTACTGGTAATAAGGTATGACTGCTGATTTATCACTCAGAAAAACAGTGTAAACATAAAATTCATTTGCAGCCTTCTGAGAATTTAAAAAAAAAAAAAAAATGGCTTTTTCCAAATTTTGATTTTTTTTTTTTTTTTTTATATCGGCAGACTTAAGTAGCCAATTTGTTAACCCTCAGGAGATATTACTTTTTTTTTTTTTTTTTAAAGCTTTAACAACCCCGTGTATTTTTTGTAATATTTTCATGTCATCCTGAGGGGAAAGGGTTCTATTCTGTGACATTTAAGAAAAAAATGTACTGAATCTATATATATAAGGTAAAGTGAAAAGAAAATAATCATATTTCTTTGGGTATACTATTGTAGTCATGTTTCATTAGTATATTAGGCTACATTTTCATAACCACGAAGTTGATGCTAATCTGTTATAGGAATTCATTCATTTTGCTCTGTGTGCTTAAAATTGGTGTTACTGAAGGGTGGATGATAGTGAGAAATGTCCACTTTTTTATCTTGAAATAAGCTTAAATTTCCAAAATAATTAGGCTGGAAATGCAGCAAAATACCCTCATTATCTTGTAGATATGAAAAGACACTAATAACCATGACAGATGGTAACAGTCACTAGATGTAAAACAGTTGGGCTAATATGAGAACACAACACAAACCTGACCTAACAATTAAACCAGGTATTTTTCAGGATTACACCCTAAAAATGAGGACTGAAATTACTATAGTCATCATTAGTTTATGAAGTTTTAAGCAATTTCTCAGCTATACACATCCATCACATATGCACTTTTTAGTATTAAGTTAATAAGGAGTGGTGTGATTGTTGTCCAGCTCGTAGCTCCATCCCTTATCGTATTTGTTAAAATTAGGTTAGGTTAGATTAATTTTTTTTTCCTGCATTCCCAAATGAGTTTTATACAGTATTTACTATGCTCTGTATATTTTCCATATTTTACATGATCTCAAAAGCCCTTCCTTCTCCACAAAAGAAAAAAAGAGCTTACTTTGAGTTGTGTGACCATAAGTAATAGGGAAAAGGTTGATTTTTGGTGAAAATTTACATTGATGTTATTATTACATCAGAAGTTGAAGGAAGAATAGGCTTTTCGTAACATCGAGTCCATTTTTCTGTTTGATTTCAGTAATTTTTGAAGCTTAAATAGTTGCTCCACCTCATTGGCCTAACCATCCACACATTTTTATTTTAGATTTTATTAGGCTATTATTATCACCATTATGACATGTTGATCATCGTTTTGTAAAAGGTATTGTTTAGCATACAGAGTACTCTCTAAGGCTATTCTCTTCTACAGTTACCTGCCACACAGTCAACAGTTTCTTGCCAGGCTGCAGAGTGACTGGGGCAGAGACAGCGAGGAGACAATAGCCAAGCGTGAGATGATAATGCAGGCCTTAAGGCGATCCACAGAGGACATCAGGACGGCTGAAGAGGAGAAGAAAGACCTTGGGGCAAATTAATTAAGCCTGATGTCAACATTGTACAGGATCATACCGAGAAGTCCAGGGGAATGTAATGTAGGATAAATTGACGGAGACGAGTTTAGGATACTGGAGAATATTTACTACATTTCTAGATAAATCTACACCATTATGTCTGTAAACTTATTGTAGCTGAGACATTAACAATTTAGAATGATTTTCATGTTCTTTAGGAAAATCTGATGTATTATATTACAGTACCATATAACTTAGCTGTATGTCTGCAAGAATGAGGAGATGAAGTACAGTATAGAAATTCTGAATGTATTACCATACCTTTATTTGCTGTAGAGATGTGTACAGTTGTTTCACTCACAGTTCTTATTCTTATGATAACCATTAACATAGCTTTGTAAAAGGTAAGGTTCATTGTAAATAAGAACAGGTGCAAGGAAGTGTTGTTAGAGTATTTTTGAGCCATTGAATAGAAAGCCTTGTATGCTATATTGAATAGAACATCTTGAACAGTATAAATGCTTTACAGTAGGTATAAGTTATGTACACTGAATTGCAAAATGTTTTATTGAACTAAAATAATATTAGACATTAGTAAATATACACTGTAATGATTGAATTGCATGTTAGAACCCTTTTAATATTAGTTTACTGCTTCACACTTTGAAAAATAGAGTGGCCATGAATGTGGTGGGTAAAGACTGCCCTTACACAAGATACTGTGTGTTACTCATCTGCAGAGCAATTGATGTGCTGGCACTAGTTCATTTGGTTCATCATACGTAAATATTAGATGCCGTTGTACAGTAATTACTCTACCTGCATTTGTGAGAATGTCATGGGTTGTGATGTTCTGAAAGCTGATCAGGGTATTGCCATTTTCACTGGTATGTATTAGCTTTTAGGAGGTATGGTGTTATGGTTATAGAATGATCATTTCTTATTATGCAGTTTTCATTGAGTGATAATATAATATATCACCAGTGATGAATGAGTGATATTTAATGAGAGTTATTGCTTTGTATAGTACTGAGAAAGTATAATGTTGAAGTGAAGAAGATTTCCGACAACAGAGTACAGCCACTGTACAACTTAATATAAATTATTATCAGTGGGAGTTTGTGTGTGCATTTGGATACAGTAAATTATGCATCATAGCTCCCACACATTGGACGATAAGGATAATTTGGAATTGGATATGTAAGTGGGGGTACATAAGAATGGTTGCTATACTGTGTCTACTTTGCCATTTCTCCATCATGAATGCTTAGCTGTAACAAGAGATTAGCACTAAAGTATGATGTTGATCATGAAGAAGTGTTACGGAAAGGATGTAGAGCATTAATTACTGTCATATTCTGCCACTGAATCATGAGAAATATGCTGAAAAGGACGAAAGTCTCAGTAAATTAAGGTATATGAACTAAAATCATGAAGAGGTGGTATGAAAGGATATAGAGCCTTAGCATTGTCTTATTCAGCCACTGAGCTTTAGGAAGTAAGCTGGAAAAGGAAAAATATCTCTGCCAATTTATGGTGGACAGGCTGTAGGCAACATGAGTGCAGGCCCCAGGTCTCGTCTGTCACGCAAGCGAAGGAATGAGAAGGAACTGGCAGATGCTTCCTCCAGTGACTTTACTGATGATTTCCTCAATGATGAGCGAGTCTTCAGGTAAGAATGTTTATAAAAAGTAAATAAGCCCCTAGGTGTGACGTGTTTTTTTTTTTTAATTCCAAAAAGTTTCATGCACTTTTCATCATATTTTGCTATTATCATTGTCAGTTACTACCATAATTTGTGTCACATTCTCACCACTTGTGTTGTGGATCATTGTGTGGGCTGGGTCATTTCTTGTGATCTCCATAAGTGAAATATCAATAATGTGGTTAAATTTGTTAATGACGTCTTTTAGTGTGTTTTTGATGAGCAGTGTCCTGAAGTCATAAAAGAGAATTACAGTACAGTATGAGATGACTTCCACTGGTATGGCTGAATTTGCTGGATAGTTGAAGTTATTCAGTCCAAATCATCTAATTAAACAACTCAATTTTGTTGCTTTTTTTTCTGTATACATTTAGTATATAATGGTTAGATTCATGCAACTACGAAATCTCTTTAAGAATGTCATCAGTGTCTTGATCCATTTTTCTGTATTGACATTGGGCTTGGTGATCCATAACATAGCTCCATACCCTTACTTGGGACATGAATCAATGATGAAAAGAAGTCTCAGGTTTTCTCACCTTCCAGTGCCATAGGAGTTACAAGGCTTCTTGTATTGCAAGTCCTCATTCATCTTTCTTATGTCTTTGATTTTTAGTCTTTTAAACAGTGTGTCCCAGCATGTGAAAGTAATGGATCTTGAGTATGTTTTTGCTCAGTTTTCTCTGGAAGGGAAAATGTAGTTTTTAGATCCTCCAGTTTATGCATATTTGAAATAGGAATGGGTTACTGTAAATAACTGTCATTGTATGTGATGTACTTAGTTGTATCTGACAGAAGTGTATCAGTGTTTAATATATTAACTCCAGTAAAAATCAGTGTTGGGAGAATGTGCTGCTAAACCTGATTGGTAAGTGACAAATATTTTCAGGCTCCTGCAACCCACTTTAAGCCAAATAAAATTGTCTAGTGTTAAGTGGAATAATATTAGGGATGTTCCAGCCATGACAGGATTATTGGTATCAGTATTTACATTCAGGCTCATAGAAGTCTCTCTCGTTTGAATAGAGTACTAGAGTTTAAGAGCATTTTTTTCTCTCTCTCTCTCTTGCTGCTTTTCTCCCTGTTATTTTTCACTACTGTATTTACAATTTTTTTTTTTTTTTTAATTTTTACAGACTGCCCAAAAAGCCACGCACGGAGAAATCATCGGGGTCCTCCAGGTCTCGTGGGAGGCCCAAGAAAACAGAGACAAAAAGTGCATCACAAGGGACGAGAAGTGCTTCACAAGCGAGTAGTCAGCCTAAGCTTTCAGTAATTCCCATTGTGGACATTGCTGATGATGATGATGAAGAAGGAACAAAACCCCCGAACTTGTCAGCCCAGGGCACGCAGCCAGACCCTGAAAAACACCATCAAAAGCAAGTGGAGAGTCAAGAGGAAGAAGAACAAGATAATGACTTTTTGGCTGAAATTGAGAAGTCCCTCTGCTCTGATGACGAAAAGCTTTGCCCTTGCTGTAAGGTGATTGTGTCATCTGCCTTGTTCACAGAGCACTTCAGGGCATGTCTACAGCAGTTCAAGTTAACCAGGAGCGGAAGTTCAGGGCAGAAGTCTCCTCATATGAGGTGCCCAGGGGAAGAGGAGAATACAGGGAGGAGCCAAGGTGATAGTGAGCAGGAGGAAAGTGGAGACTCAACTCCATTGCTTCCCTGTCCTGTGTGTATGAAGGTGTGTGATTTTTATACAGTTGTTGCTGTAAACAGTGATCCATTCTGTCCTCCTCCTCCTCCTCCTCCTCCTCCTCATCATCATCATCATCATCATCATCATCATCATCATCATCATCATCATCATCATCTGGACCTCATTTTGCACCTTAAAATGGGGTGAGGGATTCACTTAATCATCATCATCATCATCATCATCATCATCATCATTCAGGCCTCCTTTTCCACCCCAGGTTGGGGTAAGGCAGAATTCAGAAAGGTAGAATAAAAAACTTGCTGGAATGAGATACACTTCATAATGCTAGATAAGATTTATTGTTGTTGCTCGACCCTGATCATGCTTGACACAGCAGACCTGTCAACTGCAGGAAACAACTGCTTGTGTGGGGTTTTCTTATAGGTTTCTTATACTGTTATTATTGTGTCTGAGTCTTAGAATGGCATGTATTGTGCACTGCTTTGTAATGTAGGCTGTGATTGTAGAATGGTTAGTGCATTGCATTGTGCTAAATATGAGAGGTTGAGCAGTGACTTTCAGTTGTTTTTGTTGTGGTTCCAGGCTCATCTGAAGAACAAAACTGTAGTCCACTCTCATCCTTTCAGGGAGCTGGGAGGGAAATGAGGGACATTTGTATAACCAGGAAGCTGAGCCTAGACTTAAATCCTGCACTCTTGTGTCATTTATCATATTCTTGCTATTTTCTGGCAGTATGATTTAGTTTAGGGGAGACTTTTTGAACTGGAAGGGTGAGAAGTAGCTTTCATTAGCCCTTTCACCTTTGACTCATGTTGACGTGAACCTGGTGGACTGCAGATTGAAGTTGCCCCTTTTTTTCTAGAGTCCAACATTCTATCAGGGAGGATAAGGATGGAGTTCAGGGACATTTATATAACTGGGCAGCACTGGTTATGTTGGTGACACTGCTTGATGGTGCCCCTCTTCACCAGCATTAGTCATTAAGTGAGGACTGACTGTCTGGACTGCAACGAAGTTTTTATTTATTTATTTTATTATTATTATTATTTTCTTTTCAGAGCATGAGTTCAAAATTGCAGCGCATCTCTCACATTAAGAGTTGTGCCAACAGCCACAATCTCTCTGCAGAACAGTTGCTTCTGGCCTCGCGGCTCCTTGAAAAACAGGCGGAGGAGCGTAACGAACTCGGCCTGCCCATACCAGCCCAGCCAGCGGACAGAGGCAGGAAGAACACAGGGACGGAAAAGACGACAAAGGTGACTATGATCCTTAGACCACATCCACACCAAATGCTTGCAGACGCAGGTGGGTGTGGGTGGGAGTTTTGCATCACTGTAACCCATACAAGTGGCCCCACTGGACATGGGTGGTTGCATGTGAGAATTTCTGTGAGTTTTAGCAATGCAGAACTCCCACCTGCACCAGTAAACAGTTGGTGTGGACATAGCCTTAGGGTTGTACTATATTCCTAGTAATTTTTGGATATTTCATATCTCAGCCGTAGCGATTTATTTTGAACACTGCATCTAATTATCCTTTTCTTATTTACTAAAGCAAACTGTGTTATTGATAATATTCAGCTTAAGGAAGACATCTTGCAGTTAAGGGGGTTAATGAAGGCTATATCTAACCCCTCCACTTTGAAAAGTCTGCCCAGAGGTGTATAAAATCTAGAGATAGAAATATATATCATCTTAGTGAAGCAGTTAAATCAAAATGAGGATGATGACTTTTATGCCCATGCTTGTCTTGTAATAATGAAGAAAGTGAATGAATGTCACAGATAAAGTAATGAACACGAAATGGTCAAGAGCAGAGTGTAGGATCCACTCAGTTTTGGTGTTTGGCCCTCATCAAAATGCCCTGGAGAGTGAAGCATTGAAAAAAATTATTCTTGTACAGTTATCCCTTGTTTTTCAGGGCACTTAATATTGATGGCTCTGTTTTTCATGGGTAAGTTAACCATCACTAAACACAGGCGTATTTTTGGATGATTTAACAAAATTGTAATAAAATCATCTCAAAATACAGGTTAAAGAAGTACTGTAGATTGTGATGTGTGGTGATGTTTATGACACTACAGAGGATTTTTAGGCCATTGTTTACTGTACTGTACTGGAGGGAAATTGTTAATGAATAAATGGTGACACGGCCCTGAGGGGATATTCTCCTACATTTGGTCTGATCAGCTGATCAGGTCAGGTGCGGGTGAGGGGATGGGTCCTTTATGATGTGGCAGGGGTAAACCTACTCTGCTGTGGATGTCACTGATTGCACTGCGCAGTTGACCCTCATGTGGTGTGATGCGGTGAGGATCTGTCTTTTCTCCCCATGGGGCTAAGATACAAGTAAATGTGTGTGTGTGGATGAGTAAATTGGAAGTGTGTTGTCCTGTCTTGGCTACCCCCCTTTTCTGGGGGGAAGCAGCCTAGTTATACAAATAGATTGTTAGTATACTGTGCTATACTGGTATGGGCATGTGGAGAGGATGGAGGATGACAGTTGGGTGTAGAAAATGACAAGTGGGAATGTCAGGGGTAGGGTTGCGAGAAGCAGACCAAAAAAGACCTGGGATGAGTTCAGAGAGTGTGACCTCAGGGATAAGGGACTCAGTAGGGAGGCTCCCAGAGATGGGGCAGTGGGGATAGCTGCCATTAAGTGATGAAGGCCAATGCTTGCAAGCATGTTGTAGCCTTTATAAATGATTTTTTATGAACTGGTTGTAAAATTATTGCTGTGGGTAATACAGCTTGACAAAAATATATTTCATGCAGGTGTCTGTGTAATGTAATCCCTGTGAAAAGATGAGGGATTATTGTACTCTTTTTGGTTTCTCTTTGTGTGACTGCTTTGTACCCAAATAAAGTAATTATTTCAGAACAAGCTTTCAAGAAAGCAGACCAATGAGAAAGACCCAGACATGCAGATGGCCATGGCTCTTTCTCGGTCTATGGCTGAGAGGGAGGCTGAGGACAGGGCTGAGAAGGAAGAGAAGCTGCTGGCACTGGGACTTGGCCACATTGTTGATGAAGATAGGAGGAAGGTGCCGGTTCTCATGCCCTCGACTTGTGCTGGTAAGGCTGTGCTATGTCCACTCTATCCTTCTCATGATCAGGACAACCATAGTCCATAAAACCATCCTCTATTTCTGGAACCTGAACTTGGCCATATTGTTGATGAAAATAGGATGAATGTGCCAGTTCTGTTAACTTTCACATGTACTGGTGTGGCTGAATTCTGTCCATTTTAGTCATCTCATGGTCAGTACAGCTCTAGTGTTTTATTATTTATGTTGTGCTTGTAGTGTTGGTAAGTGTGTACATGTTTGATCAATCTTTCATCTCGTGGACAGTAGCAGTCTTTCTTTCTCTCTCTCTCTTTAGGTTTAATTGCTGCCACTTCTGCTGGCCAAGTTGGTATTGTATACGGGTGATATTATGATTGCTGAAAGTGTAAAAGTGTAAATATGTCAAATGCTAGTGAATTCCTGTAGAAGAATTGCTGGTTTTGAGAAGCAAGAGACCAGATGATTATTATTATTATTATTATTATTATTAGTAGTAGTAGTAGTAAATTATATTTTTAAATTGTTGTTATTTTTATTATTGTCTTCTCTTAATGGTGAGTACAGTTATGTCTTATATCAAGTGCTGCTTCCGAGGGCATCTTATCACCACAAACACTGATCAGCTGGGAATGGTTGGGGAGGAAGCTGGGAATGGTTGGGGAAGAGGCTGGGAAATAGGAACAGCAGTAGTGAGAAGTATTTGAATGTCAAATGGAAGCACCACACCGAGAGAGAAAATTAATAGACATTTTCTCAGATCAGTGTTTTTGGGGATAAGACACCTTCAGAAGGTGGCGCCAGATATAATTAAACTCCCTTATGTTTGAAATATGAGATTCTGTACTTATACACAACTGTCTGTGTTGACACATCAAACTTTTTTTTTTTTGTGGTTGCTTTACTTACATTGGACAAACATTTCTTTAAGATGTATCTAAATTGATGGAGCTGAAACTAACATAAGACAGTAGTTCTTAAAACAATATTTATTGAAACAGAGCCACCAAAGCCAAATAGAAATAAGTCAAGAAACAGATACAAGGCAAACAGTACCTTGGCATGTCGGACGGCTGAGGAGCGAGAGAGACTGATCAGTGAGAAGGTCGCTGCACTGCTAGTCTGTGAGGAACATCAAGAAGTTTCCAAGTGGGACTGCAATGCCATTCGGAGAGTAAGAGGCAGACTAGCTCATTATCGTGATGAGGTGAGTGTGTGATACAGTAGTAAAGTCATGGGGAAAATAGAAGGAGGGTATGACACATACAGGGCTCAGGTGATGAAACAAGAGACAGTTGAAGCAGTGAGTGTTTTGGTGTAGGTTTGGTTATTTGATTGTTACAGACAAAGCATTTGTTTCTGTTTTGGTGTGGGTATGGTTATTTGATTGTTACAGACAAAGCATTTAGGCTATTTGTGGGTAACCAACTCACAAATTCTGAGGCAGTTTGTGGGGCTCAAATCCACCATCAGAGCATCCTTCAGATGGCTCGCCAGCACTAAACTAACCCCTGCCACCAAGTCACCCCTTGGTGAAAGTTAACAACTAATCAGATTGTGTGAGTTCTGACATACATTTATAGCATTCTGACTTATCACGAATCATTCTACTCTTGTTACCATTAACAGCATCAACCTGTTGTTACTGTATATACAGCTTGTCACCCGTCATCACTGGAAGTGCATTAATTCACTGCCATCCACATTGCAGTAGGTCAGTGTGTTTGGATCTGAATGGAAAAATGTCATAGTTACATGACAGTCACAATCTTTTACACCTGCAGTGGCGAGGTGGGTTTAAGCCCCATACAGATGAGGGTGCTTTAGGTACAATGTTATTACAACCTGTATTCATATATGATGATGATGAAGAAGTTCATATACTGTATATACAGTAATCTCTCTACTATCCGGACGACCACTATCTGGTTACCTCACTGTCCGGACATCGTAGGCTGATGGCCGAAACCCCAAAATTGAAAAAAAAAAAAAAAAAATATCCGATTTTTTCCGACCGCGTCAGATTGAATTTCCCGCGCTCACCGACCAGCTCCCTTCCCGCCCTATCCCCCTCCTCCTAGTTCTGTTTCATCTCCCGTGAGCAGTGGACGGCTGTCCGATCGTTTGCAGTATTTTCGTTCTGGTTTAAATAATCAAAAGTCACAGTGCTAAGGATTAAGTGTAGTTAAACACTGGATTACTGGATATGCTTCAAGAGCATAAAAAGGTAAAAACCTTAGAGATGGGGGTAAACAACAATCATGGACTGTAAGTAAACATTGTCAACTGCTAAATATTTTCCATAATCACTTCTAAATTCTCATTCTCTGATTACATTTTATTTACTTCATGCTTTGTGTCCCATATTTGAGTGCACAGGCTGTGAAAGAGGTGATTTTCTCAGTGATTACCATGTCTCTTACATATGTTCACTATCTAGTCAACTGGTGAACATTTGTGCCCTACACACCTCTAAATCATAATTTTTCTGGTTACATTTTATTTACTTCATGCTTTGTGTCCCATATTTGAATGCATAGGCTGTGAAAAGGTGATTTTCTCAGTAATAATCAATAATCATGTCTCTTCCTTACATTCATTATGTAGTCAGCTGGCAAACACCCCTGCCATACTCACCTCAAAATCATCATTTTTGGGTCAAAATTCGATTAATTCGTGCTTTGTGCCAATTATTTATGAGAATGGGGTCTTAAATAAGTGCTATGCATGTCCGGTAGGGAGGTAGGGAGGTGGTTTTCTGATTTAGGTTAGGTATAGGTTAGGATCAAGAATGAATGGTGCTGTTGGTAAACAGTGAACACTTTTGCCATATCTAACCCTTTTTCTGGTAACAGTTTATTTATTTGATGCTTTGTATCCCATAGTTTATTGCATAAGATGTGAGGATTGATGATTTTCTTAGTGATTGCCACATCCGATACTTACTTACACAAACCTGCCAACTTGTGAACACCCCTGCCTTACTCACCTCAAATTCATCATTTTTGGGTTAAAATTCGATTAATTCATGCTTTGTGCCAATTATTTATGTGAATGGGGTCTTAAATAAGTGCTATGCATGTCCGGTAGGGAGGTAGGTAGGTGGTTTTTTTATTTAGGTTAGGTTAGGTTAGGGTCAAGAATGTTCGGTGCAGTTGGTGAACAGTGAACACCTTTGCCATACCTAACTCTTTTTCTGGTAACAATTTATTTATATGATGCTTTGTATCCTATATTTTAGTGCATAAGATGTGAGAAATGATCATTTTCATAGTGATTGCCATGTCCGATACTTATTTACACTGAGCTGTCAACTCATGAACATTTATGCCTTACTTACCTCAAAATCATCATTTTTGGGTTAAAATTCAATGAATTCTTGCTTTGTGTCCATTATTTAATGCATACGGTGTGAGAAAGGGTGATTTTCATAGTGATTTCCATGCCTGATACTTATTTACACTTGCTGGCAAGTTGTGAGCACCTATTCCTTACTCACCTCAAAATCATCATTTTTTGGTTAAAATTCAGTTAATTCATACTTTGTGTGCATTATTTATGTGAAAAGGGACTTAAATAAGTGCTATGCATGTCCAGTAGTGAGGTAGGTAGGTGGTTTTCTGATTTAGGTTAGGTTATTAGGGTCATGAATGACCAGTTCAGTCTGTATATGGATGGGGTTATAAAAGAGATACAAGGTCGGGCAGTGGATGTTGGAGCGGCCCTAGTGAGAGAGAGCAGTGTTTGGAAACTCCCTGTACTGTTGTTTGCAGGTGATACTGTGTTGTTGAGAGAAGACGAAGGGGAGCTGCAAGGCTTGGTAGATGAGTTTGGGAGAGTGTGTAAGAAACGGAATCTAAAGGTGAATGTGGGGAAGAGTAAAGTGATGGTCTTCGAGAGAAGTGAAGCCAGTGAGTGCACAGTGAGATTGGATGGGAAGGAAATGGAGAATGTGAGTGAATTTAAGTATTTGGGCATTGTGATGAGTAAGGATGGTAGTCTGGAGGGTGAAGTGCTCGAAAGGGTGCAGCAGGGAAGGAAGGTTGCTTGTTCGTTGAAAGCAGTGATAAGAAACAGGGAGGTGAGCATGGAAGTGAAAAAGTTGTTACATGACAGTATTGTGATACCAACTCTGACATATGGAAGTGAAGCTTGGACCCTGTTGGAAGGACAGAAGTCAAGAGTGAGAGCAGTGGAAATGAGTTATTTGAGAGGAGCATGTGGAGTCACATGGAGAGACAGACTAACAAATGAGGAAGTGAAGGAGCGTTGTAGTGTGGTTGGGGACGTGATGGGAAGCGTTAGGAGAAACACGTTAAGGTGGTTTGGGCATGTGGAGAGGATGGAGAGTGAAAGACTGACGAGGAGAGTGTATGTGAGTGAGGTGGAGGGGACGAGAGGGAGGGGGAGGCCGAGGATGAGATGGAGGGATGGAGTGGAGAGGTATATGAGAGAGGGGGGTGTGAGTTGGGAGTGTGGTAGTGAAATGGCAGGGGACAGAGTGACATGGAGGCGATTTGTTTGTGGCCACCCCGTTCGGGATTGAGGCGTCTGGCAATAGATAGAGAATGACCAGTGCTGGAGCTTCAGGGCCACTATCTGGACAAGACCACTTTCCGGTTGTGCCTTTGGCTCTATTACGTCGGATAGTGGGAAGATTACTGTACATACCTTTACAGCGTTCTGATTTATCTTCGGCAGTCCTTGAGCTCCTATTACCATTAACAGCATTAATAGGTTTCCACATGAAACTGCAATGCTTTTTCCTAGAATAAGAGGAAGACTAGCTCTTCATCAGGATGAGGTGAGTGTGCAGAATGCAGTAGTGACAATGTAATATGAAATGCGTTGGTGTCGATGTATATACCTGTGAGGTGGAGTCAGGACTCCAGGATCTTGAATGATGAGTGAATAAGAATGTGATCCATTCAGATGGGCAGACTTTTGTTTATTTTATTTTATTTTTTTAAATCTATTTTTTACTCTCGGGACCTTAGTTTCTTCATTCTTAGACTGGAAAAGAGGTTTGGATGGTGATGATGATGATGGTAGTAATGATAATGGTAATGACAGTGATGATGCTGACAATGACAGTGATGGTGATGCTGACAGTGATGGTGATGGTGATGATGGCATTGATGATGAGAGATGATGATGATGATGATGATGACAACGATGATGATGATGATGATGAGTGAAAGTCTAGTAGCCAGAATGTCTTACTGGGAAACTAGGTAACAGGCAAAAAATGCATCATTTCCCTTTACTCCCCAGACCTGTAGTGTGTGGAATGCTGCTCACAGCTCCGATCAACAACCAATGGAGGACTTTTATGTGTCTGAGCTGCAGCCATACATCGAGCCTCAGAATATACCTGTTGGGGGGCTACTGAAGAATTTGTCACAGATCCCTGGCCGACTCAACCTTACCACTGCCCTGCGGGACACTGAAGGGGAAGAGGAGGTAGGACACATTTTAAGCCCTTCATATAGAGGACTGGTGCTGGAGAGGGATGCCTTCATGTGGTGGCACTGATATAGCCAGGTGGTGGAGTGGAGCTGCCTCGCTATACAAGTGTCCCTTCTCTCCCATCCTATCCCCAGAAAGCAGAGATGTTAGACTGCAGCAGAGAGGAGAAGGTAGGACACATTTAAACTCCTTCATTTAGAGGGCAGGTGGTGGAGGGGGAGGCCTTCCTGTGGTAGCAATGATATAACCAAGTGGTGGCGTTGTCTGGTTGTATAAACATCTCTCACCTCTTCACCTTGTGCCCTGAAAGAAGGATGGTAGACTGCAGCAGAAGGATCAACTAGCTTTACGTCCAGATTAACCTGCAACCACATCAACAGCACCATTCAGAAGATGGCTTTTATTTTAGTCTCTCTACCTCCAGATGATTAGATTCACTTCAGGATAAACTTTTTGTACTGGAGGAGTTTAATATAGCTTTCACTGTCCCTTAAAATTGGAGGATTCCCCTAAGCCTATGGAACCATTTCATCCACTGGACCACTTCACTTCACCCAAGCTGTGGCCATACATTGAGCCCCAGAGGACAGCTATATCCATTTTACTCTGACTGGCCCTGAAATTGCCATCTCTCAATCTTGACTGCAGAATTGTAATAATATTTAAACACTAAAGTATGATCCTAGTCATGAAGAAGTGCTGTGGAAAGGATGTAGAGCCATAGCATTGTCCTCTGCAGCATAGCTGTGTGAAATTAGCCTCAAATGAATGAAGATGTTGGCCAAGGTAAAGTGAAAAGAGTATAGTTGGGGCGTTACTGAAGAGGTCTAAGATTCCCCTCCATCTGTCTAAAATTTCCAAGGTCTTCCAAATGTTTGTGTTGAAGTGTATTTTTTTTTTCCATTTTCCTTTTTTTTTTTTTCAACCTGTTCTCAGCCTCTGTTCATCCATCAGTCATTATTTTGCCAGCCTTTATCATTTTTCCTCAGATGTTTTCTTGCTATCACCGATTTTTTTGCTTGGGGTGGAAGGGAATTTTCAAACTGGCAAGGATAAGCATAGCCTCTATCAATGTTTTTATTACTA
Source organism: Birgus latro (assembly GCA_018397915.1). NCBI lineage: Eukaryota > Metazoa > Arthropoda > Malacostraca > Decapoda > Coenobitidae > Birgus > Birgus latro. Next base: position 17,773 of record JAGKTI010008733.1, read on the forward strand.
CATGCTCTCCAAACAGCACAAATTTTCTGGTACAGCAAGAATGAAATAGAAATAAAACTGACAAAGGACTGAGCTGGCTGGATGAGTTTTGTTCAGAGGAGTGTATGACCAGGGTTTGGCACCTCATTTTAATCTGACAGTTGGTGGATTGACACTTTCAGATGGGTGAATGGGAAGCTACATGTGGAGTAAGTTTATACCCATCAGGTGGAGCCAGGATTCCTGAAACTTGAATGGTGAGTGAATGTGAGTTCGGCCCATTCAGTTAGGCAAACTATGATTAGTGCCTTTTTTTTATTTTATTTTTTTCCCGCCAGGCTCATTGGACCCTACCTCACCACATCCTAAGATGGAAAAGGTCTGGATAATGATGGTAATGATGATGGTGACATCCTTGGTTTCAAGTTACCAAATCCTTGATGCTTACATTTTCAGAGTGAAGAATCAGAGTGTGATGGAGAAGATGGTGTGGTTGACGCTTACTGCACCCAGCTGGTTCTGGCGGAACTTCTGGGCTCACAGGAGACCTTCAACATGACTGGAGAGGTGGGGGAGGTGGAGTTAGAGCTGGCAGGACATCAGTCTTGTAATGTGGAATCAGATGAAGAGCTGGATGTGAATTCTACATTGCAAGCTGGTCAGGGATTCTGGTCAGTGGAGTCACCAGGGACTAAAGAAGAACCACAGTCACCCATACATAACACTTGTGATGCACTGATAGAGCCTAAGAGTTGTAATTTGGTTGTTAATACCTGTACTCCATCTCTGACTTTTGATACACTTGCAGATTCAGTAACCTTACCATCATCAGATCAAATACCCGGGCCTTTGACTTTATCAGGAATGAAAACAGAATCGCAGAATTTGGCTGCTGATAATACGGAAAGTAAAGGTGGCAGCCAAACCTCAGGAACTACCCCAAGCAAAAGAAATGTTAAGGGGGAAAGAGAGAATAATGTAACAGAAAATAATATTCATGTGAGTGATAAAGAGGACAGTGATGATATAAAAGTGAGCACTGAGATTTTAGGAGCAATTCTAGATGATCAAAGAGATTTTATCGATGATAAAGGCAGTAAGAGTGATAATATCCACTTTTCAGAAACATGCAAAGATGAAAAGAGAACCTCTACAGTTGATAATAGAAATAAGCTGACTACTGCCAGTCATAAGAGAAGCCATGAGGAAGAGGACTATGATGCAACCCACAAGTCATGGAAGAAACATCAGCCTGGTGATTCAGAGGGTGATAATTCAGACTGCGAAGTTGTAGAAGTATTTGTGAGTAAATCAGGAGTAGAATCAACTACAAAGTCAACGGCTGAATTTCACGATTCACTTGCATTTGCTGAAAGACGAGATAAGCCTTGTGATGGAGCTGATGGTGGTGGCAGTACTATCACTGGGCATGCAAAAGAGTCTACAGAATCAGCATCTGAGTTTCACAATTCATTTGACTGTTCTGAAAAACAAGATAAGCCCAAGGGAGCTGATGGTGGAGGCAGTGACAGTAAACACAACAGCACTATCTCTGGACGTGCAGAAAGGTCTGGTTCCCCTCAGATGACAATGGGGGATGTGAGTAACATTTCTGGCACCTCTGACGGCTCCCATGAAACAGTGGCTTTTGGTAATCTGAACGACTCTCTTGCAACTGAAGCCTTTGATGAAAATAATGTTGCTGATATTTCTAGAGAGTCGGGAAATTCTGCGAAGACTCAGGTATTCAGCTCGAGTGAGAAGACAAGTACATGTTACTTCTCTGGGGATTCTGATGCCACTGAAGCCTTTTCTGAGGAAGAGAGAGTTTTCAATTCTCCTTTAAAAGCAAGTTCTGGAGATGAGAAGAAAGCAAAGTTTGAAAGGAGGAACAAACAGGGTAATAAATTTGATGCCACTTGTGATAAGGAAGATTCACCTCAGAAGAGATTGAAAACTGATCCTGGAAAGGAGAGTGAACACAATACACATACTCCTTTGGTAGATGTTGCTGAGGAAGATGAAAGAATTAAACAGAAATGCACCAGTCTGAGAAAGTATAAGGAGTCAGAGGTAGATTTATTGAGGGAAAAAGATGATCCACCAGTTACTAACAGGTTGAAGGCAAGTCAGTCAGTTGTAAATAGTAAGGATGGTAATACTAGTAGTACTTCTGGTAGTATAGGTCCTAAGGATAGTAATATTAATAGTATTCCAGGTGACTGCTTAAGTATAGACGAGGAGGAGAAGGTGGGGGGAAATTTCAGAGAGGGTGTGGATACCTTTGAAGAAATTAGCGGTAGTTTTAGTAAGGAGAGAAGAGATGTAGAATGTGAAGGTAGGCAAGGAAAAGGTGATGGAAAGAGAGGAGGGAGACGTGAAGAAATAGGAGCGACTGGAGAGAGAGAGAAAAGCCAGCACAGACGTAGAGAAAGAAGAGAAAGCAAAGATAAAAATATGTTTGCAGAAGAACCAGGTGACGTAAATAATGAAAAAAAACAAAGGAGGAGTGAAGAGAGTAATGGAAAGAAGAGGATCCCTGAAGAGAGAATCTGTGATAGGATTAACGAGAAGAGAGCAGAGGAATGTAAGGTCACTGAGGGAAGACAGAGGAGGAGCAGGCACGAAGAAAGGAGAGAAAGCATCAGTGCAAGCTCTGAAAGTGAAACAAGTAGTGTTAACCATGGAAAGAAACATGGAAGGGGTATTAAAAGTGGGAAAGGAAGCCAGGATGATGATGATAAGGGAATAAAAGTAGTAAGAGGAAGGGGAAAAGGCAGTGGTACAGATTCTGATAGTGAGAGAGACACTGTTGGTAGTGGAAAAAAATGTGAAAGCATTAGTGAAAGTGAGAGAAAAAGTCAGGATGATAATGGTGATTATAAGAAAATAAAACTCCCTACAGAGATGGGAAAAGATGATTGTATAGATTCTGAGAATGAGAAAGGCGCTATCAGCAATGGTAAGAAACATGGAAGCATTAGTGAAAGTGATAGGGCAATGAAGCAAGTGAAAGAAAGGGGAGGGGAAACTTGGCCACAATACAAGATTCCACAAGATCAGGGACATCAGCTGAGCATGTTGAATCAGCTGAGTGGGGCCTGGGATGATTTATTTGCAAGTGGGAACCAGTCTGACGTTTCTATTTTTACCTCGGATGGCACAACACTGTCCGCTCACTCACTGGTCTTTCTCGCAAGGTGTCCCCAGCTGTACAAGGAAGCATTTGATTCCAAGATGGCGTTAACTTGGGATGGTGTGTCTCGTGAAGCTGCCCGAGTGTTCCTGCGATATCTCTACTCAGGAACATGTGACGTGCTGGTTAAAGAGGATCCCTTGTTGATGGAGGTATTTGATTTGGCCCTTCAATACAGGTGCAGTGATCTGTTTAACTTTCTTGAATCTCTGTTTAAAAATAGTACAAACACAAGAGGAGATCAGATAGGACAGGCTGATTTAAACAGTAGTAACAGAGTAGATCAGAGTAGAAAGACTGTAAATATCTCAGAAGAAAAAGGATCTCAGAGCACTACTACATTAAGAGGCCAAGTTGAGAATGCAGAAACTATACCAGAGGAAAAAGGATGTCAGAGCAAGGTGGAAGAATACAAGACCAAAGAAATCATAATAGCTTCGCCTAAAATAATCAGCAGCATCAAAGATGAACATGAAGAACTGTCTCATCAGCATCAACATGGTTCTCAGTCACCAGACCTGTTTGATGTAACTGTTCCAGAGGAGAATACTAGTTTCATCTCTACCCTTTCAAGATCCCCAGCCCTGGTATCACTAGTCCATTCTCCAGCAGATGAGCCTTGCCAAGCTCCTGTATACTTTAGCTCACCTAACAAATCTCTCCCATTGGCCCTCAATGAACAAGCATCCCATTGCCAGCTGCCTGTGCATTCACCAGAGTTTGATGTTGTGAATGATCAGATGAAACCTCCACATGGGAAAAGCTTGGCCTTGGGAACTTGTGAGAGTAAGGAACAGCCTAGAGCAAAAGATGTTGAGGATGCTGGAGTGTCCAAGCTAAAGGTTTCATTGGGAACATTTGAGAGTAAAGAAAAACCTGGAGCAAGAGGCAGTGAGAATGTAGGCATGTCCAGCCACTCAAAATGTGTGGAAGGTGAGGATGATAAGGCTGATGGCGACGTGATAGACCTAACACTGAGTGACTCTGAGGCTTTCAGTTGTGGTATGGACAAGAATGAGGAGGGCATAGAACCACTGACCTCAGATTTTTGTCTTGGCTCTGACTCTCCTATCCGTCTTGAGCAGGACAGAGAAGCGATGACCTCAGATGTATGCAAGACCTCAGATTTATGTCTTGGCTCTGACACCTCCGTCCTCAGAGAGTCCAGTGTAGCAGATGAAAGAGACGAAATGAGAGTAAGCCAGGCTGACAGAGTTGTGCCTGAAAGCCCAGAGACAGCAGAGTGTGAGAGATTGAGTGAAGGACACATCAGCAGTGTTTGGGATGACTACGATGATGTCATGTGCTTTGATTCTGCTCCAGTGGAATGTTTGCCTACCCCAGACAAATCTTTGCACACTGGAGAGAGTACTGAGAAGAAACTGGGGGGAAATCTAGAACTGAAGTCCCCTGAAAAGCAAAAATTAACTACCAGTTTTGCTTCCACCCACAATTCACCAGTAGAGCAGGAATCCACTGTTAAGCCCCAATCATCGCTGACTCCTACTACTCCCCAATGCACTCACTTTCCAAAATCTCAGAATGCTCACTCTACTCCAAATGAGGGATATCAGTTTGGCAGTGGAGCAAGTAGTGTGGTAGGTCCTGGAGATAACACACTGACAGAGGCAGCCGCTGAATTAGAGTGTTCCTTGGTACTGAAAGCCTTTGAGAGGGATGACACATTCGCAGAAGGTGATCAAAATAAGGACAAGAATGCGAGAGCCAGAAGAAGTCTAGCCTGTTTTTTGAATGAGTGTGAAGTATTAGATGATGATGTATGCAGAGGAAAGGATGTGGGAGACAGCCGGCCATTGAGAGATGGTGATGAAAACAAGGACAAGAATGCAACAGGCAGAGAAAATACCAATCTAGACTGTTTTGTAAATGAGTGTGAAGTACTGGATGAAGGTGACGTATGTAGAGGAAAGGATATGGAAAATGTCAGGCCATCTGGTGATCAGTTCACACCTCTAGGCAAGCAGAGCAGAGCCAGTAATACAGTGACACCCATGCCTGACTACAAGACTATGACCTCTCCTCAACTTAAGGTAGGGAGCTGCAGTTTATTTTGTGACTTAGCTAAATGCTTCAGTCTGATGTATTTTTCATTGTAATAAGGCCACCATCAGGCAGTTTAATTCAGTGTCAAAAAATCTGGTAGTGAAGAGGTTCATGAGAACTATACCTAACCTGTCTAGATTAAAAAGGCTCTCCTAAGCCAGATAAATGCCATAAGGTAACAGAAATAAACTGAAAAATACATCATTGGGTTCATTTTGAAAACTTGGTCTTTTATAATATACCGGTACTGTATAATCCCAAAAATCCATGTATTCTCCACGTACGAAGCAATAATGTGAGGAATGGAATAAGCATTTGTTTAATATGTCTACTTGGGATCTTTGATAATGAAATGCCATCTTGATTGATATTTTACTTCAGTGCTTATATTGTAATAGTGTAGACAGATTTATGGAGCACTTGCTTATTAATTTAGAGACTAATGTAGTTTCAAGTGGACAGAGCATAATTGTGGATGTTTATGCCTGTGTGGTGGAGTCAGGATTCCAGGGGCTTGGATGATGAGTGATTGAGAGTGTGGCCCATTCAGTTCAGCAGATTTTTGGTTAGTTCTATAAGGTTCTGTCTTGCTCTCTGCACCCTACCCCACCATACCCCTAATGGAAAAAGAGACCTGAATGATGGTGATGATGATAATGATATATGGGACTTGAATACTGAGTGAATGAGAGGTTGGTTCATTCAGGTGGGCAGACTTTGGGTTAGTTTCTCTTGTCAGGTTTTTTCTTGCTCTGTGGACCTTACCTTACCCCATCCTTTGGTGGGAAAAGAGATCTGGATGATGATGATGATGTATAATTATTTAATGATGGCCTACAGAAAGAGCTTCAGAAATATGGTGTTCGAACAATTCGACGACGGAAGGCGGTGGTGTTACTCCAGCACCTATACGACCAGACACACCCACTAGTGACTGACAGCGAGGCAGATACCACATTTACAGACACACCACAACACAAGCCCCCGTGTGCTGACCCATGTAAGTCTGTATGGGTTGCTGTTGTCATTGCTCCTAACCCCACTCTGTCTGGCTGAGCAGGTAAGCATTTGTATCTTTGGGACTGTTCTGTAAGTACAGCACTGGTATGTGTTGTAGCTGCCTGTTTTCAATACCCAAGACTACTTAATTAAAGGAATATTATAATCATGTTTTGTTTTCTAACTTTTTCTTTCCTTGTGTCTGGATCCTGCCTCACCCTGCTTGAGGAGCCCCATGGAGTACCTCCGAATGTGCTAAATTTTATAAACTGAGAAACTAGAGGTTAGACAACAAATTTTTAATCCATGGCATCTTTGGAGTTCCTTCACAGAGCAGTGACATCAAAATAATGTGAGGCTGTCTGTTGAGGACCACCAACTGCACCATGTGTCTGAAATTTCCTGTTCTATGCCCTGTTTTCTCAATTTTAATTTTGATGCATTCTGAGTTGCATCATCTGTTTGTTCATTCATTCATTCATTTAAAAAGCATTCAACTTGCTTGCATGCATCAATCTGGATGATGGCAGCCCTCCATGCTGCTCGATCTTTAGCAGCCTCGCTATTCAGTTCTTTATCCCTGAGGTCAACACTTTATGATCTCATGGTGCTCCTAATTTGTTAGTGGCAGGAAAAAATATAATGATGATGACTCTGGGTCTTTCAGTACAGTATCTGTAGCTAACATTTTGGCCTAACAGAAGAGGATTTCCAGTACTGGGACAGACCAGTTAATCATAGTAGCATATGAGTACAGTATTTTGAAAATTTTACTATTCACAAAATTAAAATGGATCTAGATGGAGTCTGTAAAGGTCCCATCTGAGGGGTGGTTGGGATTTCTTGCTCACGTAATGCCACTCTTGGGCTAGTGAGGCTGATCACTGTTGCCTTAAAAATTATGACGGTAGCCTAGCCCTGGGTCCCTATGCTCCTGTTGATGTGGAACAAACTGGGACTGGATACTGATGATGATGAAGTAGTAGTACAGTAACCAAAGTTTGTGATGATAGCAATGTTAATAATAATGTACTTTGCTTAGCTTCATTGAGTACTGACAGGTATACTGCTCTTACTCTTCTTGGCCTGATATTCTCATCTCTCCATCCTTTAATACTGAGTTGTAGCAATAGATTAACACTAGAATTTTAATGCTGGTCATGAAGAAGAACTGTGGAAAGGATGTAGAGCCATAGCACTGTTTTTTCTGCCACAGAGCAATGCAAAAGGACAAAAATCAGGGCCAAGTTAGCATAAAAACAGTGTAGTAGCATGTCTTTATTTTGATAAGATTAATTCTGTACTGACAGCTAACAAGAGAAGTCAGGCTCCAGCAGAGAACAGAGGAGATGGTTTTTCAGCACGGAGCTCATCAGTTTGTACAAGTGGAGATCTGGAAGACAGCAGCAAGAGGAGAAAATTAACAGGAGATGGAATTAAAGGAAAGGGGGGAAAGACAGCAGAGGAACAGGGCAACAGAGGGAGAGGAAGAGGCAGGAGAGGAGGAAAAGTAAAAGGGAAAGAAACAGAGAGAGCTGGGGAACCAGTTGATGAAAATATTGGGAGAGAAAAGTCATCAGCAGCTGGAAGGGGAAGCAGGGGAACAGGAAAATCATCATCAGCAGGTGAATGGAAAACAAAAGGGGGACATGCAGGAAAATCAAGATCCACGAAGTCCAGCGAGTCACCAAATGCGGATGATGAGAGTGACCAGCTGAACTCCTCTCAGACGTCAACAACAAGGTGTGTGTTTGTTAGGCCGTGTCCACACCAAATGAGAGTATGCCTGTCTTAAGAGGCTTGAGTGCCACCTCTGACCAAGATATGTTTTTCCTCATAAAACACTATTTTCTTTCCTCCTTGATCCCATTATTTGGGTTAGAAGGGCATAATAGCATTGGAAATTTGACCAAAAATCAGCCATCTGCCTCATTTAATATGAAAGATTGTACCGACAGAATACTGCTGAAGTTGAGGGCAGTTTCTGACTAATTAATGCCTTGGTGCTCTGACCCCTTAAAATGTGTATACCCTTAAATGCTTGCTGGTGTGGGTGTGTGGGTGAGTGTGGCGGGAGTTTTGCATCACTGTAACCTATACAAGTGGTCTCAGTGAACACGGTCAAGTACTGGTGAGAACTACCATGAGTTACAAGTTACACTGATATAGAACTCCCACCCACACTAGCAACCATTGGATGTGGATGTTGTCTTACTCCTAGTCTTTACCAGAACTTAATATCTCTTCTCATATATAGTGATTAAATGTAGTAATCTAATGAGAAGTCAGAGTATTAACAGGTTTTAGTGGGGTTAGGTAACAGTTCAGTTAGACAGTGACCTATATGATTAGCTTTCTTATATAAGTGCAGAGGTGCAGGAGAGGGATGCCTTCATATGTTGGCACTGACATGACTGAGTAAATCCACTTCATGGTTGTACAAACATCCCTCATTTCCCTCCATGACCTTCAAAAGAGGAAGGTGGATTGCAGGAGAAGGGTAACTTGACCCAGTAGTTCATTAGGTTCACATTACAGATGAACTTGGAAGTAAAACTACTGCTGCTGCATATCATATCATTTATAAAGACTACAGCATGTTTGTTTGCTTAGGCCTTGGTCACTGAATGGCAGCTGTCCATGCTGCTTGATCTCTGTCAGCCTCCCAATTCATTCCCTTATCCCTGAGGTCACACACTGTGTTCCAGGTCTTTGTTGATCTGCCTCTTACAGCCGTACCCTCGACATTCACACCTGTCATCTTCTGCACCCAGTTGTCATCCTCCATCCTTTCAACATGTCCAAATCATCTCAATCTACCCTTCCTCATCACAACTCCAGTACATTCAAGTCCCATCCTTCTCAACTGCTGCTGCATATAAGTGTAGAATTAATCCATTTTACAGCAGGACATCACCTGGAGGGCATTTTGTTCAGGATATCACGCAGTAGTTTTATTCACCTAAAAAGAGAAACTTGGTGCCATACAAAGGTGAAGGGTTGTACTGTTTCTGTTACTGTTGTCATTGTTGTTGAAAATTTTACTTAACTTCAGAACATATGGTACTTTCTGGATTCAAAAATAGTATCTACACAAGGTTAGGCCTCTGAGATGGAGCCAGGATTCTAGGAGTTCTCTAACTTGAATATTCGAACATTATCTAGAAAAAATGGAAAAGATGTCTTGGGTTTGAAGGAGTTAATGGACATTGAGCAAGAGAGAATAGGTATCATTGCATCACTGTGTAGTAATTTAGTGCTAATGTAATTTATGGCATTTTTTTCAGCACTGAGAGCTCTGGGTTGGAGTGCTTTGAGGAGTCTTATGCTGCAGATGTGGAAAATGAGTGTATCACATCCACTCAGCAAGGTATAGTACACAAAGGAACTCTTAGTGACACAGGTTTACACACAGCAAAGCAAACTCACTACCCTGAACCCTTAGCACCAATAGTAGTAGTTGTTACACCCCAGGCTCGTCTGAATATGAACCTGGTGGATTGTGGGATGACGCTGCCCTCCTACTCCAGCTCACCAGCCTTTCAGGGAATTGGGAGGGAGTTGATGGACATTGTATAAGCAGGCAGTAGAGCTGCTGCATGAAAGCAACATTCTCTAATGCCCCCATAGCAGTATGCCCATGGTAGTAAGGAGCAAACAGTTGTCTCTAAAAGGAAGATGCAACAATGTTATGGAGCTTGCTGTCAAGTCAAAGGGAAGAAAGGGGGGTGGGAGACAGGGGAAGAATTAGTTGAGGTAGGAATGAGACTCCCTTTCTACTAGTCAGAATTATTCCTTAGTCTGACTACATCTGGTCATGACCTTGGCTGAAATGCATTGGGGATCTTTGTTAAGTTGAAAAAAAAATAAAAAGTTCACTGTAAGGCCAACCGTGCTATATAATCAGGTTATGTTCCTTGAAAACCAGTTGGAGAACAATTGATTGTATGTTGAAGGCAGGGGTCGTAGTGGTCGGATGATTGAAGTCAGCCATCACTTATTGAAAAAAGATGTTTTGTAGAGGGTCGTAAAGATCATACAAATGCTATTGGCAACTGTATAAGGATGGTAAAATGCTAAGAATGTATACACGAACGATAGCATAACAGTCAGTTGTAAAGTGAGTTTGGCTTGTATTACCACCACACAAAACACATCGACCTTCACCTCTTGCAGTGAGCCTGGTGAACCAAGTCTATGAATTCATCAAATCTGACCCAGATCTACACCAGAAGGTTCTCCTCTACCAGCCCTTCTTCATTGAGGAGCTGCACTCTGCTCTCAAGGCCAATGGAGTTAAATGCAAGATGAATTCACTGATGGATGTGCTTGATGAACAGGTTGGTTGCCTAGTGATATGATTTTTTTTTTAGATAATGGATGGATGGATAATAGTCATCGTTCAGTAATAAATTTTCATTACCAACCATTCTTCATCAAGGAGTTGCATTCTGCTTTTAAGGACAGTGAGGTTAATTGCAAGTTGAATTCATTGATAGACATGCTTGATGAACAGGTTAGTTGCCCAGGGACTTGAACTTATTACATATACTGTACTCCTCAGTTCAATAATAACTTTCATTACCAACCAGCAAAAGCATGAGATAGCAGATGTTCCCTTTTGAAGACCCAGTGATCCTCTTTCTTTGTTTCAGTGCATCACCTTCCGAACTCAGCCTGGTCAGAGGAACAGACAGAGGACAAGGAGATCTCCCAAAAAGAGGAAAGTGAAATCTCCATCCAAATCTAAAAAGCACCCCAGTCCTGAAGAAGAGCCCACTTGATACAAGAGAATATGGGTAATATTGATAGAGAACATTATTGTGTTAAAATTTACATGTGCTGTGTACCTTATCATATCACATCACAGTTACTCACCTCATGCACGTCACTTATGTAACACAAACGGTTCTTGAGCATAACCTCATTAAAATAGCTCTGGGAGTGCCTGGCTGAAGTGGCTGGTTTCCTGCATTCCATGGAGTTCAGTTCCATAATAGATGAGAGCCACAGAAAAAACGACAATAATCTTATCATTATCATTATCAGTGTTTTACATTCTTTTCCGTGCTTCCATATGCAAGTCATAATTGGCATTACAGCAGTTTTGCAAGCTGTATAATGCCTTAATACCTCTCAAGCTAAGCCAGTCACCCATAGATTTATTTCTTAGTATCTTCTTAGGAAGGCCTATGTTCTTCCATGTGTTTTGTAAGTAAGGCAATTGCTTTCCCATGTCCACATGTTTGAACCGCCTGAGCCTACACATTGTTTGTAAGACTAGAGGCCATAGGCAGAGGAAAGTACATATTTAAAAAGCTTCAAAGATAGTACCAGAATTGACCATTAGCATACATGAACTGAGGAAAATATTAAAACTGAGAGTGCAGAGTTGTGCATAATCCCTTAGTTTTTTATGATAATTTCTGAAGCATGTGATGTTGCAGGAACTTGCTTAACCTTTCTGTTGTTGCTGATTACCCTCTGCAGTGTGCAAGACAGGCTGATTATATGTAACAGTTACTGGTGTTCCATGAATGACTCAGGAATTAGAGGTTTGCTGATACCTTCTTGCACTCTGCTAGTTGCTAGAGAGGGATGCCTTCACATGGTGGGACCAGTGTAACTAGGCAGCTCCATTGGCTGGTTGTACAAACATCCCTCAGCTACTTCTCTATCCCCCACAGGATGGTGGACTGCAGAATGGTAACTTAAGCCTTCATTCTACTGCATTCACATTCAAATGAGCCTGAGGTTGCAACTACTACTGCTACTATTGCACTGTGTTAATATGGATGTGAGCGTACTGGTCAGCTTTTGCATCAGAAAACAAGAGTGTATTATCCAACTCTTATAATGAGAAAGGTGAATAGAAAAGAGGCATGAGTGTGCTGTTAGATGGGTGCTGCTATCATGCTGTAGTTGGTGTGTTTTCCTCTTGTTTTCACATGAGGGAACTGGGCCACACATGAATATCAGTTCTCATGTGCAAAAAATTCAGTGAGCCTTTGTTATGAAGTAGGGATGAGTCTCCTTGAGTGACTATCAAATCTACTCTCCAATCTTAACCACAAGGGACCATTAACTGAGCTGAAAGGGATTTGAGATATTTGTCCGATCTGAGTTAATGCTGTCTACCTTTTGTATACTCATTGGACAATATTTACCATCTCTCTCTGTCATGCAGTCTCGTATTCAGTCCCATATTTCCACATCAGGAGTGTAGGGACGCAGGACTAGACTATTTATTCCAGATATTTAACCCACTGAGCCTGGGAATGTCTGTTTTTTTTTCCCATTTTATTCCTGCCTTCATATGATGATTTTATCCAGCTTATGATAGAATTATTGAAATGGAGGGCTTGAACAGTTGTATAAAAATAACATAAGAATAGGAGACATTTCTTAAGTAAAACCATCTGTCAAAAAGAAGAATAAACTACAACTTTCGTCACCTGGTTTCAAGTGATTAAAGTGCAAATGACCCAAATGACAATATTTCCACAATGTTGAATTTCTACTTGTACATTTTATACCTTTATATTGTAAACACGACTTTTGTTACATAGTTCTTCCTAATAAAAGTATATTGACAGCACAGGAAAGGAAAGTGGCTTACCTTGAAAATTTAATATACAGTAGTAGTTTTGATTGTATCCAGTGTGTGTGTATAAATTTGACATAAATAGTTGTAAATCTAGTGACAAGAGCAGTAATTTAGCATCCTTCTTGGAGTGGTGTCAGAAAGCAGGCAAGAGCAGCCCCATTTACTCCCATTCAGAGATGCATAAGAGTCCCCTGTAGTTACTTTGCGTATTACACTTCAGCATTCTCTTTTAATGGTAGGTGGTGGTGACTATCATCTACTCATGTGATGTGCTGCTTATTTCTTCCTTAGTCAATGAACAGTGAGTGAGAAGTCTAATGGTTTCCTGTAACCAAGGAAATCATATACAATGCTGGGTGTTAACCATATAACTAAATAACAAAATGATGTGGAATCTACCATGGTGCCTTTGTTAACTGGGGGGAGATATGCAGATGTGGCGTCCATCCAGGAATGAAACCTTCCCCGTGTCATGCTGTGGGAAGGCACTGTTTACCACGAGGATTTTGACATTGTTTGAGTCACTAACATACAAGAGGATATTGAGGCATAATGCGCAGGTAATCAGTAAGGGAGAGGTGTTACAAAATCTCCTAAAATCACTTTAATACCAATACTTTTAGGTAGTGTATGAAAATGGATTGTACTAAAGCAAGATTGAAACATCCACATCCAGTCTTAAGATATAACTCTGCAGATTACCTGAGTCATTTCACTTCATGCCTGTTTTAGATCACATATATAGTTCTGATTGCATATGGAGCTGCCAGTCCCATATTGCTCACTCTGAGTTGTTAGGTTAAAAAGTCAAAGCTAAAATGTTAATGCATTTATTAATATTGTGCTTAAAACTGAACACAGTGCCAGTCTCTTGTCTATCTATCTATTGCCAGACGCCATAATCCCGTAAGGGGTGGCCATCTGATTTTGAGTTATTTGTTTTACAGGGAGGGGCACTAACCCTCCACCAACCCACTTGTTGACACGTAGGGAACATGTATGGTTTGGTTATATGGTTACCACCCAGCGTTGTAAATGGTTTCTTGGCTTACAGGAAACCATTTGGCTTGTCACTCAATGTAAAGCCACCTGTAAAGGAAAGAAAAGCAATAAGAAGTGACAGGAAAGATGGGAGAAATAGAAGGAGAGGAGGGCAGGCACAGAAACAGGATGATAAAGGGTAAGGAAGAAGTAGGCAGCACTACATCAAGTGAGTGGATGATGGTCGTCACCACCTACCACAATTGGCTGAAAAAAAAAAAAAAAGACTAAATCAGTTCCACACATCCAGAAAGTACTTTGGATAAATCTTAAAATGACTTATTTTGAAATAAAGTAACACATGCATTATGGCAATTAGATACAGTGGGATTTCCTGGTTTCTAGTAGCAACTTTAGCAGAGAGAGAAAGAGAGAGAGAGAAGGGTGGGGCAGAATAGATTAGAAAGAAGTGAGTATGTGAGTGGGTAGGAGAGGGAGGGGTGGGGGTGAAGAGGGGTGTGTTTGAGCCAGAGAGCGAGAGAGAGGGTAGAGAAGTATGTTCATGGTAGAGTGGCATGGATCACTGGACGAGCACATATATCCTGGTACTTGGGGAGTTCAAACATGGCCATTTTATCCACATTCAGAAAATCACCCTTGGCAATAATGAGTGACGCAGATTTAAATTCCAACCGCCAGAGGATGGATCGTGGAAAATGGTAACCCCTTTCATCTTTTGACTTCTTTCTTTGACTATCTTTTATATTTTTCCTAATTTTAAATAACAGTAACTTTCTTTGACTTCATAATGGCCTCTCTTACTGAAAGGTTTGACGAAAGATATGTCTAGTCCTTATAGGTAAAAAATATATCTCGAAACCTGAAATTGACTACAGTGGCTGAGATGACACGCAAAATACATCATCAGACTGAAGGGGTTCATGTCTCCACCAGTGGCAGACTAACAGGTCTTTGCTTAATTGGATGTGTGGATGGTGCATTATTGGAAGTGAATAGTGAAAAAATTAAAATATATAAGCCATAAACACATTCTAGTGATCTAGCCAGAGTTCGGTGATCAGTTAGATGGGTCAAGTTATACATTGGGGATTGGGGTGGGTGATGGGGTAGGTTATGCAGTAGGTTATGGGCTGGAGGCTGGGGTGGGTGATGGGCTGGAGGCTGGGGTGGGTGATGGGATGG
>JAGKTI010008734.1:4287-14748 GCA_018397915.1 Birgus latro
TCCATTCCTATTTTGAATTCTTTGTTACTGTACTACTTGTATTTTCCTCTCTCTCTCTCTCTCTCTCTCTCTCTCGTCTAACCCCTCTCCTTGCCTTTTCAGTGGACCAGTTTGACATGGGTGAAGGGATGGTGTCTCCCCCCGTACCGGAGGACATGCCACCCCGCCCTGACCCCACCAACGCCACCGCCTCCATGGTAAGGGTTATAGCCACTTAGAATATACACTTAGAGTACTTAGAATATCCCCTTAGAGTACTTAGAAAATCCACTTAGAATACTTAGAATCTCCACTTAGAATACTTAGAATATCCACTTACAATACTTAGAATATCCACTTGGAATGCTTAGAATATCCACTTGGAATACTTAGAAGATCCACTTAGAATGCTTATAATATCCACTTGGAATACTTAGAATATCCACTTAGAATACTTAGAATATCATTCATTCACTCATTCATCATCCAGCATACTTCATCCCTCACTCTTAGAGTACTTAGAAAATCCACTTAGAATACTTAGAATCTCCACTTAGAATACTTAGAATATCCACTTGGAATGCTTAGAATATCCACTTGGAATACTTAGAAGATCCACTTAGAATACTTATAATATCCACTTGGAATACTTAGAATATCCACTTAGAATACTTAGAATATCATTCATTCACTCATTCATCATCCAGCGTACTTCACCCCTCACTTTTGTCATTCTTTTTCCGTGTCTGCCCTTCACTCTTGCTGTTTCACCCATCCTGCGTGTCACTATTTAGTACTCTTCTTCCCACTTCAGGTAGTTGTGCACTTACGGACAAACCTAATTTTTCTTGTAACCGAGGAAACGATATACAGCGCTGGGTGGTAACTACATAACTGAATAACGAGATGACATGACATAATACACTACAATAAAGTACAGTGATGGCAGCTGGTTATACAGACGTCCCACAACTCCCTCTCCCTCAAAACGAGGATGAAGGATTGGGGAAGAAGAACAACTTGTGCCTGAAGTCCACTGGGTTCACAATTTTCACATGAACCTTGGGCCACAACAAGAACACGATAATACACAGCTGTAGAGTAGCCTAACTTTAGACAGATTTCGGGAGCTTTTGGGTAGCGCCTCGCATCTTAACCCAGCGTAACTTTATACTGTACTTCCAGATCAACGTGACCTACATCATCTGGAAGGGGAACAACGCCTCTGTCCACTACAACATCACCTTCACCGTCCCCGTCAACACCACGTTCCTCACCATTATGAAGATGGCGGCTGAGCAGGACGAGAGATTTGTGTGAGTGGGAGGTTAGGTGGGGTGGGGTTAAGTTGGTTTAAGTTGGATGTGGTTAGGTTGAGTTAGGTCATGTTGGATAATAATTTAGGCGGGAAAAAGTCACAATGATGATGATGACGATAGTTATGGTAATGATGATGATAATAATAATAATAACTAATAATAAAAACAACAATAATAATGATGATGATGATTATCCCAGTTCCCTCGAGTGAAAAAAAAAAACTGCTATAACTCCAACCCACTTCTTCCCCAGGTTCTCCGCCTCACACTGGGGTAACGGCCTCTACATTCACACACTGGCAGGCGCTAAGGAACAGAAGCAAGGTTACTGGTTCTGGCTGCTCTATCGTCTCAGGGAACCGCCAGTGCCCGGAATTAAACCCGACAACAAGTTCGTAATTGGCACAGGTACGCTGATCAGGAGGATTGAGGTCTTTTGTGATCTTGAAGGAGGTGAAGAGGGTCGAGAGGGGATTTTGAGGAAGTGTAGGTAGGGATTTTAGGGAAGTGTGGGTAGGGATTTTAGGGAAGTGTGGGTAGGGATTTTAGGGAAGTGTGGGTAGGGATTATAGGGAAGTGTGGGTAGGGATTTTATGAGCTTTGGTGGATTTTGGGGTAATGGAAAAGGTCATTCTGAAAGTGAGGTAACAAACAAAGAAGGAGGATGAGGGAAGTATGGGATTGGGGTTGGGATATTTTAGGGAAGTGTGGGTAAGGATCGTAGTAGCTTTGGTGGATTCTTGGGATGTGGAAGGGGTCATGCTGAAAGGGAGGTAACAGACAAAGAAGGAGGATGAGGGGAATATGGGATTGGGATATTTTAAGGGATCGTATGAAGAAACAGAGGCAAGGCTGCTGGTTCCAACTCGTCACCAGCTCAAGGAAAAGCTAGTGCCGCGATCCAAGCTTGACAAAAAATTCTCAGTCGACACAGGATTGCATTAGGGATTTTAGGACAACTGGGAGGATGAAGAGGGATTATTCTGTGGGGGAAGTATGCTTAGGTAAAGTGATAATTGAGAGTGTGGATGTAGAGTGGATGGTGTACCGAAGATAGAGGGTGTGAGGAGACGTGGTAGGCCAAGAAAATAGTTGATCACATGTTTACTCTTTTGAAGACCTTGATCATACTTGCTTATATAAGGCTTTTGTTTCTCATTCTTTTAATAGTGATGAATAAGTAATGTGAACAAGTTATTATTTTCCCCCCAATGTGCCCATACTGCCACAAACGTATACCTTGGGCCTAGTGTTTGAATTTATATAGTTTTAGCTTCTAACGATTTCAACCGACCCCAGGAACACAGTATATAGTTCTTTTACACTAACTTGGCCCATATTTTCTTTTTGTGGCTTATTTCACGTGGCTCAGTGGCAGAAAAAGACCATGCTACTTTCATTCCATCGCACTTCTTCGTGACTAGTATCATATTTAGGCGTTAATTGATCGTTACAACTCAAAATTCAGGATGGAAAGATGGCAGTTTTTAGGCCAAGTTAAAGTAAGTATAGTTGTGTGGAAGAGGGATGTATGAGGAGTAGTCTTCTTCCTGGATTTGGCTGTGTGTATGTGGTCAAGTCCTCCGCCTGAGAGTGCTTATTAAGGCAGTTCTCCTCATAGGCCAGCTGCAGGTAATGGCGAACAAATCCAAAATATCCAAGGAAAAAGAGTGTAGTTGTGTAGTTTAGATATGTATGTATAGTAGTCTTAGCGAGAACTTTATGTAAATGTAGAGCTTGAATTTGGCTCTCTTGTTCTTGTTTTTTCTTGAAGGGAACAATCTTACGGGCTTCTGGTCTTTGGTTCCTTCTTCCTTGCATTAAAAAAATGTGTAGTTGAGTTCCTGGTGTCTTGAAGCAACGATAGTACCATCCACCCCTTGCTTAGAGGACGATTACTACTACTAACTACTACTAAGCGTGGAAGACTGAAAATTGAGGAGACAGGGAATTAGCCGGGAAGGAGTTGGTTGGATGAAGAATGAATGGAGAAGTATACAGTATGAGAAAGATTTGGCACCTTGTCTTGATAGCGGAATTACTCTGTCCAGTGTATGTAAAGTCGGGATTCCGTGGGCTTGAAGATGAGTGGATGTGTGACCCATTTCACTACATAGGAGAAAGAGATGAAAAACGTGAGGGTGGTGAAGATGCTGATGCTGATGATTGTTATGGTGGTGGTGACGATGGTGATGATGATAATAATAATAATAGTGATGATGACGTTGACTGCTGTGGTGATGATGGTGATAATAATAATAATAATAATAATAATAATAATAACAACAACAATAATAATAATAGTGATGACGATGATTATTTTGGTGGTGATGATGGTGATAATAATAATAACTAATAAAAATAGTGATGATGATGATGATTTCCACCCACAACTCGCTAATTCTTCTTCTTCCCACAGGTGTGCAGGAAACAATAGTCCAAGATGGCGACCTTCTGCTCTTCTGGTATCATCAAATATAAACCCTCATCCTCGCCCTCTCCACCCCTCTCCACTCCCACCCTGCTGCCACACTGCGTTATTATCCTGTAAATGCTGCTTCGAAAATTAAAGTAGTAGATTTCTAACGCAATAACTGTACTACTACTACTACTACAACTACTACTACTACTATTACTACTACTGCTACTACTACTACTACTACTACTACTATTACTGCTACTACTTCTACTTATCTTAGTAGTACTAGCCATTGCTCTCCATCATCTGTAAATGCTGCTCTGAAAAGTCATTCTGTAGATTTCTAGGCCTGCTACTCAGTCTACTATAACTACTGCTACTACTACTACTACAACCACTACTACTACTTATATTAACCATCATTATTTGTGAAATCTGTGAATGCCTTTCTGAAACTGAGTGTAGTAGATTTTTAGCGTTACTGTATAATTCTATCTACTACTGCTACTACTAATACTACTACTGCTGCAGCTATTACTACTACTGTTACTACAACTGTACTACTATCGCTACTACTACTACTAATACCACTACAAGTACATAGTATCAGTATCTTTGAAATCCACAAATGTCGCTTTGAAAATTCACGTGAAAGACGGAAGATATTTTTCCCATATCAGTATGAAATCATAGACCCTCTACTAGGTTTCTAGTGCAACCAGTCTACTTCTACTACTACTACCACTAAATTCTACTTCTGCTACCACTACTACCACTAAATTCTACTTCTACCACTACTACCACTAAATTCTACTTCTGCTACCACTATTACCACTGAATTTTACTTCTGCTACCACTAAATTCTGCTTCAGCTACCACTGCTAACCATCAATATCTCTCAAGTGTATAAATGCTACCTTGAAAATTCCCGCTTTCTAGTTCCACATCTCTACTATCACTACTGCTATCCTTCGCTATCTGTGAATTGTATAAATGCTGACATCTCTTATCAGTACATCAATTCTTCGTTATCTCTGAAATGCATAAATGCTAAATGCTGCCTGTTGGACCTGCTTATCAGTAAATTCTGGTGATAAGATTGTAATACACAGATATGCAGGTAAATCCCACTTCCATCAGATTAATCACAGTACCATGATGACGTGTGAAATATAGTTTACACGTCGAAGGGTTGGTGCCGTAACGCTTTGAGAGAGAGAAGGGGAAAAAAGTATGAGGTGTGAGAGGAAAAGTGTGAGATGAGAAAAAAGTGTGAGATGAGAAAAAGTGTGATGAGAGGAAAAAAGTGTGTGGTGAAAAAACCGAGAAAAAGTGTAATTATTTTATTATTATTATTATTGTAATTATTATATTGAGTGTACGAAAATGTAATGTACAGTACTTCTAGTGTGAACATTTGGCCGGCTGTACGTTTCCAGAATTATTCATACTGTGCTACTGTTATCATCACTACAACTCTGCACTGTTACCTTCAAGACTCCTTAGTGTTTGCCTTAAAAAAATGTACTCTACAGTCTTCTCACAAGCCTTCTGTCTCCACTCCATCTCCACAGTGTTAATTGGGAAACTTAGGTGGTAGATCTCTAATGCTGCACCACTATCACCATTATCATCACTCCACCCTCATAACTCAACTGTATTCTGCTTTGAAGATGTTTTTTTTTTTTTTTTAAGTCTGTGGAGGCTGGTGTGACGACCATTAGGGTACGGCCACACCGGACGCGACGAGTGGGGATGTCCAAAGCTACAAATTCTATTTTTATCACTTATTTATTTATATATTTTTTACAATCACTGCCTGTTGCTATCGTTGAAGACCTTTTTAGCGGTTCTCTCAAGTTGCTTTTTTTTATATTTTATTTATTTATTTTTCCACTTTTCTTCATGAGTCTTACTTCTCACTCCCGTCTCTGTTCTTGTCACACTTACTTTTTCACTCAGGTTCCCATTCTCTTCGCTCAAGTTGCTGTTCGTTTTCGTCTCACTTATCGTCATTATTTTTTAAGTTTAAGTACCACGTTAACCCCTAAACCGTCTGAAAGTTAAAAATAATAATAATAATAATAATGTAGACGTTACTGGATTGAAGTAGCTAGGTAGTTACGGTATTATTTCTATGTTTATCACTCCGTCTTCCTCTCCTCCTCCTCCTCCTCCTGTTCCTTCACTTCTTCTTTTTCTCTTCTCCTTCCTCCTCCTCCTCACTATCATTATCATCATCATCATCATCATCATCACCCTTTTCCTTCTCGGTTCTTTCATCATTCTTTTCCTCCTCCTCCTTATCGTCATCATCATCACATCCTCACTTTTCCTCTTCCTCCTCCCCCTCCTTATCATCATCATCATCAGTCACGCTTCTCCTCCTCGTCTTCGTCGATATCATCATCATCATCATCACCCATCTCCCCCTCCTCCTCCATCATCATCATCATCATCACTCTTCTCCTCGTCTTCGTCGTTATCATCATCACCCATCTCCTCCTCGTCCTTCATCATCATCATCATCAGTCACTCTTGTCCTCCTCGTCTTCCTCGTTATCATCATCATCACCCATGTCCTCCTCCTCCTCCTCCTCCTTCTCCTCCGTAAATACATCTCCCGCGCATTTCGCCAGTATTGTCTGCCTTGTCACTCTGCACCAAACACATCCAAGCAGACACCTGGATCACTGCCCAGAGGTTAACATGGACTGGACAGTTTCAGCAGTATTGGTGTTTATGTCAGTCTGGGAAGGGTGTATCATCATCATCGTCATCATCATCATCATCATTTCACATCGTCATCATCATCATCATCGTCATTTTTCGTCTTCATCATCATCATCATCTTCGCCATCATCGTTATCATCATTTTCACCACCACCATCATCATCATCATCATTATCATCATTATTTTTCACCTTCATTTTCATCATCATAGTCATCGTTTTTACTACCATCACCACCGCCATCATCATCATCATCATCATCATCAGTCACGACTTTTCTCTTCCACCTAAGGATGTTTAGGCTTGTAAAGTGGGGTCAGGATTCCAAGGGCCTAAATGATGTGTGGATGAGTGTGTGGCCCGTTCCTCTAGGCATACTGCTGTTAGTTTTCCCGATTACCTTGCTTGTGGATCCTACCTTACCCCTTCTTTAAGTGGGAGTAAGGGGGATGATGATGGTGGTGGTGGTGTTAGTGGGTGTTAGTGGTAATGATGGTGGTGCTGGTGGTAATGGTGGTGGTGGTGATGGTAATGAATATTTAAGTATGGTAACGTCAGTATTGAGAAACTTTGATATCTGTCTCACTTAATTGGTCAGTCTTTTGTTAAAATCTCCTTTTATAAGTTTTCCTTGCTCTGTGTCCCATCTCGCCCCATCCCTAATTGAGAAGAGTAATGTGGATGATGATGATGATGATGAACTTCACCAAAATACATCTACTGTGCTTTAAAAAAAAAAAGTCTTAAATTATAAACATGTTCACTTATATCTGCAATTAGAGATATAATCAAATGTGTTAAATTAGGTGACTGGATAAATGAGTGTTAATAAGATGTTTATGAAAATCAGGCGGTAATTACAGCATCTGAGAATATAGTACTGTAACAGGTATATAATCTGATTGGCTTATTAAGATATATGTATGGAGTCTTGGGAGTTCGGATGGATAGCTTGTGTCTACCAAACCTCATAGCCGGGTTCAATCTCACTAAGGGGCAGACATTTAAGGGTACAGTAGAATGTCCCTTCATGTGTTGTAACCTGTTCACACCCCGTCAAGGTTTGTTTTACGCCTCCCACAAATACAGTCACATCATAATTTCCACATACACTTCTCACCCAAATAGCCAATCTTCCGGGCTCCTGGCCTTTGGTTCCTCCTTCCTTGCATTAAAAAAAAAAAAAAACACACACACCTATGCGTGTTCCTCGTCTGTACGGATCAGTTGCCTTTCACGATCCATAAAACATGTCTTGAACGTGTTTAGTAGATCTCCCCACCCATTTCAGACGTGTGCAAGCCGGGTTTTACAATACATCCATAACTAATAAATTATACATTATTAAGGGAGATGGCTATACGCGGATTATTGTTGTTTTGATGTGTTTAGAGGAAAGCAAATTTAAAAACCAAATTCTAATGTGCTTGTATATTTTTTTCGTATGGTAGAGCAGGTCAGAGATGGATAACTAGAATAACAGTGGCAGCCCGGAGATGGAGTAAGAGGAAGAGGTAGACAGAGACCCAGATGAAGAGATAGAAAACGTGACAGAGGAGAGATAGGAAGATAAGATAACCAGAGAGAGGGAGGGACAGCTTATTACAACGTGGCAACCCAGAGATGGAGTGAGAGGAAGAGAGGTAGGTGGAGGATGAGATGGCGGGTTCGTAGACTGAATAACCAAATAACCAATATGTCGGAGTAGAGAAAGTTAGGCGAGTTATTTTTTCCCGTAGTAACTAACACATACTAATAGTGAGATGGGGAGCAGTGTTGGTGGGAACGTAGAAGAAAAAACATAGGGAGAGTGAGGTATGAAAACTTATGTAGCAGATTAGAAGTGAAGTTTTTGTTGGTAAGTAACTATAGTAAATAAGAGTAATATTGTTAGAAAATGAGGTGAGAGAGGGAGAGACGAAGGTATAGTTGTAGAAGTAAAGTTGATGAGTAAAAAAAAATGTAGTAAAGTATGTAGAGGTAAGAATTTTGCAAGAATGAAGGGGGGAAAGAAATGTAGTTATAAGTAGAAGCGAAATTGGCAAAAAAAGAATTAATGTTGTTGAAGTATGTAAAAGTGGTGTTGATGGGAGAGGGAGAGAGCGAAATGTTATTGTTGATGTTGTGGCCACAGGTTCAACTGAAATGTGAACTCGGTGGATAGGGATGGAGTTCAGGGACGTTTGTATAACCGAAGAGAGTCGTGTTTATATTGGAGTTTACATAATGCCTGTTCCTTAGCGATTCATTTTGCACATTACACCCTAATAATCCTCATGTATGTTACTAACGCAAAATATGTTGATAGTAACAAGATATAGCGATATAGCATACAGGGGAATATGATAGTACAGCATGCCAAATAAATCGCACAAAGAAAGTTATTACGAGGCCTTTGCGTACGAAAAAGTGGTCCTAAAGGGGAGTTTGAAAGAAAACGGATGAGATGAAGAGTAAGGTGGAAAATAAAAATTGAAGATTAGATGAGGAAGGGTTGTTTAGATGATGGAGAAAGTGGAGTAAGGAGAAGATGAAGTGGAAGGTGGAAAAATGAGAGTGGAAGAGATGAGGGAGCGTTTAAATGAAGATAAAAATAGAGGAGAAACAAAGGTGGAAAAGCAAGAGTGGAAGAGTAGATGAGGGAGGACTGTTTAGATGGAGGAGAAAATGGAGTGACAAGAGACGAAGAGGAAAGTAGAATAAAATCGAAGAGTACATGTGGGAGGATGGCTTAGGTTGGTGGGTGGGAGTAGAGGTGGGTAGTAGATAGGCAGAGGCAATTTTTTCGTGGCCAAACTGGATCAACTCTGGGATTAGGTTGAGAAAATTGGAAATACTTAGATAAATTGCTGATGGTTAGAAAGTAGTCAGCAGTGGTTAGGGGAGAACGATTATTAAGCTAAAGGAGTCAGAGAGAGAGAAGAATTAGGGGAAAATGCTAAATGAGGAAGTCTTGAGTGAATAAATTTGCATATATATATATATATATATATATATAGATGAAGAATTTGTTCTCGGGAAATGAAAATAAGTATAAAATAAAATATAAATGATTGTCAGGAAAAGCTTACAGGTGGTGTTTAAATTAATTACAAGGTGAGAGAAATTATACAGGTAAGAAGTTTAATAAAGGATGGGAATTTAAAAAGCGACAGACAGCAGGTGGAGTGATAGAAACGAAGGGAAGAAAATGAAGGAAGAATCAATTACTTTAGAAACTGATAGAGAGTTGATGAAGGAGTGATAGAAACGAAGGGACGTAAAGTATCAATTATAGTGAGTTGAAGTGACAATCGAAGGGAAGTGGAGGAATGAAGTGTCTTTTATCAACTGCCAATATGTTTTGCTTCAAGGCTTTTTATTCACATGACGCCTTGTAGCTTCAGAAACGCAGGCCAATACGCACCCAGACACTGCCATACATACATTCAGTGGTAATAATGAAGAGCAATACAGTAGTTTTAATAGCAGTGCGTGTGGTTTTTATAAGTGTACGGATAACAATTGTTCGTTCGCCAAAACCATCCTCAGTTACTGTATGGATTTATTGACAAGATTAACGTAGTGGACTGAGTTGTATTATTATTATTATTATTATTATTATTATTTTTATTATTATTTATATGTTGGTTATAATACAGTATACATCTTTATCGGGTATGGAGGGTCCCTAGCATTTCTTCCATAGCGATTTTTTTTTGGATATGGCCGGTTAATATCTTTTGTACGTTATGCAGAGTATGGCGACGTTTGAAGGATTTATATAACACAATAGGGCAGTAAGGAGTAATAGACAAAACAAGTCGCATAGGAAATGGTGTTAAGAGAGCTTTCTTAACCTACGAGTCTTAAGCAGTATGAATTCACGGATGAGAAGGAAACAGGGAAGGAAAGTGGACTTTTAATTGACGGTACAATATTTCTTCTCATATATGTATTGCTAGGTGGTATACTGCTGTGAAGGGCGAAAATAAGATATTCTCTCTCTCTCTCTCTCTCTCTCTCTCTCTCT
>JAGKTI010008734.1:19552-32794 GCA_018397915.1 Birgus latro
AGTAGGCAGCACTACATCAAGTGAGTGGATGATGGTTGCCACCACCTACCACTATTTACATTCAAATACATAAATTTTAGCCTTTTGCAGTGGGTTTGGATTTTGAGACTGAAATGTTTATTGTTGTAAAGGTATAAACAATACATATACAACAAAAGAAGGTGGTGGATCTTGCCATACACCTCTAGCAAAACAGTTATACAAATTCAGTGGTTACAAATTTGTGCATACATTGTAAGAAAGAAATTATTCTCTACATCAGCTGTTAGCATGTGGAGTCACGTGGAGAGAGACCGACAAATAAGGAAGTGAAGGAGCGTTGTGGTGTGGATGTGGATGTGATAGGAAGCGTTAGGAGAAACACACTGAGGTGGTTCGGCCATGTGGAGAGGGTGGAGAGTGAGAGACTGACGAGGAGAGTGTAAGTGAGGTTGGTGGAGGGGGGGGGGGGGGGAGGGGGGAGGAGGCCAAAGATGAGATGGAGGGAGTGGAGAGGTATATTAGAAAGGGGGTGTGTGAGCTGGGAGTAGGGCAATGAAATGGCGGGGGACAGGGCGACATGGAGGCGATTTGTTTGTGGCCAACCCTTACGGGATTAAGGCGTCTGGTAGTAGATAGATTAACTATTAGTCAAAGTATTTGTATCAGTCCAATGACACACAGAGGCTTTAAATGAGTAACGGGCATAACAGGACAAAATAAATGATCTGACCTAGAACTCTCTGTTTGATTGCTTGAGACTGAGAGAGAAAGAAAGTTGGTTACAAATGTAGAGCAACTTAACGTAATTTGTGTAGTTCCATTAGTTTTGCCTTTTATTCTCACATACTTTAATATAGGGACACATTATAGCTGACTGAGAAGAATGAGAGTAGTTGCTGCTACAAAGACAGGAGAAAAATGAATGGTTACAGTGAGTCAGCTGATACCAAACAATACGGGTGGATCCTCCCACCGCTTTAGTGCCCTCGCTTAAATACCCATCGCGCAAGACTACGAGACCGATTGTCTGCCCTAGGAGTCCGTACATTCACCATCCACGACAGCTGCACTGGAAATAAATCGACCCATAAAACACAAAAGCTAGGGTCAGTAACTCGATCAACCTGAGACTGAAGGTCCTTTGCAAGAAGAAGAAGAAGAAGGGGGTTTGACAAGCTCTTAACAGGTGGGTGTTGCCTGCGTTCCAGTGAGTAACGGTAATTTATCATGTACTGTAACGTTGTCATCTTCGTAATACAACGTAAGATTTTCCAGTGTGTTACTTACTTAGTGTGTAATGGTAATAAGGTGTTAATATCCAGTTAATTATACGTTTGGATGTTCATTATGACTCGTGCCTGGCGTTATGTTTTTTCTTGATTCGTTTATGTTGTTTCGGCGATTAATGAAGTGAATTATGCATTTATATGTCACTGGTACACTGTTGGTACTTCTCATTGAGAGTTAAGTGAGAATTGTTGAAATATGGATGGTTGCAGAAATTTCTAAGGGGTTGAAAGGTCTTAGTTTAGGACAGTTTAACCAGCTTGTGACTGGTAATGAGAAACTTAACATTGTATACAGTATTTAGCATTGATTTTCACTTTTTTTTTTTTAGGTCAGAAACCACACTATCAGAATTATCATTTTTTTTTTTGATTGACTACAAGTATAATGATTTCCTGATTTTTTTATTTTTTGGCATTTTATTTTGGTGGTTTTTGCATTATCATATCCATATATAGTATTGACTGTTTGCCACACAGTTAATACAACTTTCATTTTTCATTTTTTGTAGCATCATGTGACTTGTTGTGGTACTGGGTAATTGTTTAATAGTTCAGTTATTTCGTATAAGTGGGGGAGGTTCTGTGGTAATTTTTCCAAATGTGTAATGAAGTGGGAAATTCCAGCATGAAATTTATGTGCCACACTTTATTTCAGAGGGCATCATTTTCCACCTTGTACATATTTATATACAGAGGATGACTACCTGTAATTTGATTTTACACAAACCAGTCACAGTGCTTGATTCATTACTAACTACACAGCACAGGCCATGGTTACCCAGTGCTGTAGTTGTGCAGTCGTTTCTTCCTCTTTGTGTAAGTGTAAGTAGGATTTGGTTAAGTTAGGTTACCAGCAGGTTAGATTGCCATCAGTAAATGAAAGTTTCAGTGGCATCTGATATTGAGTTTTAAAAATTATATCTACTGGAAATGTATAACTTTCTTATATTATTTTGTTGGAATTTATGTATTTGGCTCTTGTTTTGCAAAGTATGAGTTATTATCAGTCATATACTTTTTGTGATGGGCGACGGTACAGTACAGTATACCACCATGGTGGGCATGTAGCACTCGTCAACCGTAAACTTTCATCCGTTTTCTGTCCAACTCCCTAATGCAAGAGTTAACTGTTATTCCCAGTCCTTCATGTATGTAACAGGCCAACTCTGAAACTGTCTCTGTCTATCTGTATTTCCTACCGCCTATGACCTCCAGTCTTTCAAATGCAGTGGGTCCAGGCATCTTGAAGTGAACGGAAAGTGAATTTCTCTCTCTCTCTCTCTCTATTAAATTAGGCTGCAGGTGTGTTATTGATCACGACTTCTTCACATAAGCATACTGTATACAGCATAATATTCTGACCTGTTTAAGTTTGATATTGGCATCTTGCTGTTATAGTTATTAGTTCTAGATGTACTTACACTCTGAATGTTGATCCCTGGTTCCACATACAGTACCTGTTTTTTGACTGATGTGTATATCTTTAAATTTCAGCATTTTTCAGATACACACCGATTTTTATTTTTTATCTGTATAATTTCAGTGTACCATTATTATGTTTATTTGAAAAGTTTTTTATATCTATTACTGCATCTCAAATTTCGACATTTTCAGGCCTGTTTACACTGTGTGCATGCTATATTGTACTGTATTTGAGTACTTTATTGCACCTTAAGTGTAATGTAGATATTGGAGAGGGAGGACAAAGGGATAACAGTAAATGCCAATTATTTTCAGGTCTACTTTTTTTTTTTTTTTTAAGCTTGTTGGTAGTTTTTTTTCCCCCAGCTTGTTGGTACTATTAATAGTTTTTGTTGAGATGTAATTCTTTGCCTTTTGAGTACTGTACTTATTTTCACAACCCCCTTTTTGTTTGTAGGTTTATCATGTGTAAATGCAAGAGCTTGCTTATTACAGTTATTTCTGAATCACTAATTTTTAGTAAGTGTAAGGAACTATTAACTTTTGGCCTGCTTAAGTTTAATTGTACACTGTTTACTGTGTGAGTGTCAGAGCTAGCTAATTTCATTGTTATTTTCAGGTCTCTTTACACAACATGTATTTTAGGTTTGTAGTATTTGCTGTGTAGGTGCAAGAGTTTGTTAATTATTTCTTTGTTTTCTTAGCAACAGTATTTGCATTCTGACATAGTTTAGATTTATGTATTTGCTGTGGAATTGTAGAAACGTACTAATTTTTTGTGTCATTTTCAGGCCTGCTTACATATGGCACATTATGATCAACACCTTTCATCATATTAAGCACAGAAGTTAGTTATTTTAAACCCCCTGTTGTCCAAGAAACTGAATAAAAAATAAAATGGAACTGCACAAATTAGCACCAGCTCTCCTTTTGTTATTCATAATTGGTGGAGGCTGGTGTGATGACTTAATTGAACATAACACTATCCGTGAGAGTGCTGCTTGCCCCTGTGAGGATGAACTGTTGTGTATGTCACTTGGTGAGGCTCAACAAAAGAATGCTTCAGCACCACATGTTCAGGAGTTCATCCGGAAGTCTCAGAAGGCAGAGGTTAGTATTGGTACCTACACACACATTTTATAAAACCATCTGTAAACCCTCCCCGTTCACCTTGTTTGCTTTTTCCGGATCCAGTAATGACATAATATCCTTTAGTGAGTTTGGCTTGGAATGAGAGGAAAAGTTCTTCAGTCCAGCAGTGTTTTTTATATTTTATTTTTGGTACCTCAAGATAGTTCTACTCAAATTAGGAGAGTTTTTAGATAGTAGGGATTAGATGTAACCTTCATTAACTCTGTCACTTCATTCAATCCTTCTTGAAGTGCATCGTATCTGTTCATTAACCAGAAAAGAAAAACGAATATGAATTTGATAGAATGCAAGTTTTGATGCAGTGACACCCTACTGTTGATTCTTTTTATCTACTGTATATAAGATTTTGTCCAGCTTGAGAGGCTTTTCGAATTCAAAAAGATAAATGCAGCCTTTGTTAACCCCCATGAAAACAAAGAGATGCTTAAGTTCAGTAGTCATCTGGAAATTCGTTTTCGTTTTTTGAAGGCTGCAACATGCTTGCATGCGTCGGCCTTTTTGGATTGGAGCGTGTAGCATTTTATGACCGGATGCCCTTCCTGATGTCTACCAATGACCCTTGGGTGGATTCGATCCTCCGACCCTACGGCCAGAGCGGAGCGCTCTAACCCACTGAGCCACGGCTAGATAAAAATACAAAAATACATCATGAGACTCAAGGGGTTAATAAGCTTGCTTATTCTGTAAGTATCATGATACCCTTTAGTAAGTTGGGCTGGAATGGCAAGAAAATAAATCCCACCAGCTTGAGGGTGTGGTGTATAATCCACGTGTTTGGTGGGGGTGTCCACCATCCACTCACTTGATGTAATGCTGTCTTTAAGGTGACTTCATTGAGTGACAAGCCTAATGGTTTACTGCAACTCAGGAAACATTTACAACACTAGGTGGTAGCCATATAACCACATAAGTGGGTGATGTGGAGCCTACTATAGTGCCCCTGTTAACTGAGTGTAGAGACATTAATGCAGCATCCATTCAGGAACCAAATCTTGACATTCATTTGCATGCTTTGCTGTGGTAAGACGATGTCTGCAGCAAGGAAACATTGGTTTATTGCATAGGACAGCCCTGCAAGGGCAATTACATGGGTGTGGTTTATGGGTCTGCTTGGCCAGACAGACTGGGGTTGCTCTACTGCTACTACAACTGTTCATGCTGCCAGATTATTTCATTCTACTTAGGAGAGCACCCTTTTGTGAAGATGGCTAAATATGCTTTTGTTGTACAGCATGTTTAATACAGGAAATCCTGGATATGTTCCTTTTTTTTTTTTTTTTCAGGAAATCCTAGATATGTGTTACTTGCTTTTATTTATTTATTTATTTTTTTAAAGTCTGGAGGAATTTCAGTGCCTGTTAAAGTTGCATTCCTATATTCTCTTAATTTACAGTAGCATTTGTATGGAAAATTTGGTGATTACTGTATTTTGCAACCTCCCCAAATTATTAAAAGTACCTACTGTAGACAGTAACTTATTGCATCATCTGTTCTCTCCAGGTTTTTGCATTTGTGTTGAAGTGTGAGCCTTCAGTGTGGATGAAGTTCAACTGGACCAAGCTGACTACCATCGCTATTGTTGGGTTCTATGACTCAGAACTCCTCTGTCATGCTCACAGGAATGGTGTCAGGGTCATTAAATTAGGTAAGCACTGATCTGGTATAGACTTACACTGATATTATGTACTTGTTTACTGATCACTTTTAGCTAGTAATTGTAGTGATTCCTTATTTTTGTGTCTTTTTGATATACTTTTTTGTTTCAAGTCTGCAGTAAAAAAAAGAAAGAAGAAAAAAATCTCATTGTTCTCATTGCTGCTTATGAAGCAGATTTGGAAGCTTCTCCTAATTTAAGACATCAGTTGTATGGAAATATGTTCATAGTTTGGAACATATCTCTGAAGTAATGAACTTTGCCTGTTTATCTTTGACTTACTTTGGTGCATTCACTGTCACACTTATAAAAATACTCTTATGAATATGAGATTGATATCTGATATGTATTTGTTGCCTACATTTAGTACAGGTGCTGTACTTGATTCATATACTATATATGGTACAGTACTCTACAGTACTTGGATTTCACTGCATATCTGCCTAAAATTATCTGTTGTGAGAAACCCAGTCCAGGAGTTCATCCAGGGTGGCTGTTATACACCTCCACTAAACCTCTTTCTTATAACATATCCTTCTTACCACTCCAACCTGGCCTCTGGCATGGACTTTTCACTCCTTCCATATATACTTGACATTTAAATTGCCTGCCCATGTGAAGCAGATGCTTGCCAGATGCCACAAAGCATACATAACCTACATGTGCATACATTGATACCAAACTTTATATTGGCATCTTATTTTAGCACTATGTTTGCCTGTATTCTTATCTGACACAACAGTACTGGTATTTGTATTATTGAATAGATTTTCAGAGAATATAGACAGTATGGAGAACATCGGCTGATGACAGTAGGTGAATTGATGAGTCCATAGTTTGTTATGAGAGGGACTTTACTACTCTGATGATTTTCTATGCAGACCACCAGAACTTGGATTGAGGAGATGGTAATTAGAAGAATGAGGTGGTCATATGGTGTTCTTAGAATGTAGTAATCAAGTGCACTGAAATGTCATATATTGTATGTGGTATTGTTTTTCTTCTCAGTTTTCTTATTATAGATCATACCCATCCCATTTTAGTAATGGGAATTTGGGTTAGAATTTTTTTTTTCTCCATGCATTGAATTGTGAATGCCATTGTTTAGGCATAAGTGTACCCTGCCATATTGCATGGATGTTGTAAAGTGCCATGAACATTTTGGAATTTGATATTTATTAACTAGCTGGTGATTTAACCTAATGTAGCATGATATAATTTTTACTTATCCACACTTGACCTGATTTATAACATCCTCGCTCAGCATTAGCCTAGTTACGTTCTTCCAGCCACACTCATCCCACCATACTCTTTCCACTTACTTTCCCTCAGTCCTTCCAACTGACTTGTCTTCCTACCAGCTAAGCACAAATCCATCCCAACTTTGCTCAACCTTGTTACAGGCAACTTCAATAAAAGTGAGCTAACCAATGTAACAGCGCGGCGAAAGTGGATCAGACTGCAGGTCAGCGATGCCACCTTAAAGTTTCTGGATGGGATTAACCTGGATTTCGAGAGCGCCATTGACTCATACACCCCAGAGCAGTGGAGCCTGACGCGCCTGGTGAGGGAGACAGCAGAGGCCTTCCATAACACACTGCCCAACTCTCAGGTTTGTTAGATGTCCTGCCTTCCAAATTTCTCACTTCTCCATGAAGGGCAGAAAGTATCCTAACTTGTCGTACTCTTGTTTTGAGTTTCATACAGTAAATTATTGTTTTTTTTTTTTAATGCTATTAATTTCATAGTACATCAAGAAAAGATTGCCTGTTTGAGATCTATACCACATATAAAACTGATCTACCAGTTCCCCAATTTACAGCACTAATTAAATAGAAAAAGATGTAATATTTTGAATCACTACCCTGACTTACAGTGAGAACTGCCTGTATGTTATCAGATATAAATCTTTTATCATCTTCCATTGTCACAGCCAGTGTCAGATAGGATATTCACCACCAAGGAAAAGTGATCTATGGGTTACTTCTCCATAATAGAAATGTGACCCTTCCTTTAAACTAACCTAATCATACTAGACAAGTGACCTGGGGTATGTAATAGTAGAAAAGTTACCTGGAGTCAGTAATATATATACAGTATAAAGGTTACCCAGGTGGCTCAATCGGTAGAGAGGTGGCCTACAGTCCCGACGGACCCAGGTTCAAATCCATGCTGGGGCTGGGACCAGTTTAAGGATTTGAATTTCATTAAATCAGGCTTTAATAATCTATCAGAAGACCCATTGACATGTCGTAAAAATACCCCCGCTAATACCAATACACCAGTCCTGTATGAGACAGCCCTAGCATGTATTCAAAATGGACGGTGGGTGTTAGTGCCGAAGTGGTGACATGTAGAGGTGTGTGGTATGTAGGAGGACTGCTGGGCCTTGATTGCAGGCTGTGAAAGCCTATGCCCAGAGTCGGACACATAAAAAAAAAAAAAAATAGAAAGTTAATTGGTGTCAATAATCTGTTTAGAAAAGTTACCTGGTTTCAGTGTCTATATAGAAAATTACCTGGGGTCATTAATTTATAGAAAAGTTACTTGGGTTCAATATCTGTGTAGAAAAGTTACCTGTGGGGTCAGTATATAGAAAAGTTACCTGGGTTCATTATCTTCCTTGTAATAGAAAAGTTACCTGGGATCAATAATATGTATTGACAAGTTACCTGGGCTCAGTACATATACAGAAAATTTACCTGGGGGCAATAATCTTTACAGAAAGTTTAAATGGGTTTGGTATCTATATAGAAAAGTTACAGTATCTGTGGGGTCAGAAATCTGCATAGAAAAGTTACCTAGGTTCAATGTCTACATAGAAAAATGACCTGGGGGTCAGATTTTTCTATGACACCACCAAGGAAGTGTTAGGGAATTATAGAAAACAATATGACTGTAGCTATTTTGCTTTGAATTATGGTGGAGGGGGGAATGAAGGTGGGGGGAGGGCAGTCAAATGGTGGGTGACAGAGCAACTTGGAGGCGTTTTGTCTGCGGCCACCCTTTGCGGGAGTAGGGCGTCGGGCTATAGATAGATAAATAGAGACTGTAGCTATAAATGGTGACTAAAGTTCAGCTGATACTTAATTTCTTCTGCTTGTCAATTTCCTCTGATGGCAAATATATATGATGCTGAGTGAGGCATGGTATGTTTCCCAGCCTGTAGATGCCTTCTGATATGATACACCAAGGAGCAAAGTGATGGATATGCCATTTAAGTAAGTAAACGCAGTGGAATAAGAGGTGAACTTTGACCTTGATGGTGCCCTCTTTCCACCTTAGGTGTCGTTTGACGTGGCCTGGTCAGCTAAAGGGATTGATGGCCGCTTCTACGAGTATGCAAAAATTGCGGCTGCCTGTGATCTTATTTTCATCATGGCCTACGATGAACAGAGTCAGATTTTTCATGGCCCCTGTACAGCTCGGTAGGTATCACTTTTTGTATGAGAAATTTTAACCCCCATTAATTGTCTTATGGTCACCTTTTTTCTGGTATTTATTTTGGGTAACAAGAGATATACTGTATATATACAGTATATATATATACAGTAAAACCTCGATATAACGGACTTCAGTAGACCGGAATTCACTTTTATCGGACTCGAGGAGCTACCGGACTAAACTCCTATATACTGGAAAAAGTCCGATATAGCCAGAAAGCAGTCCAGACTGCCTGACAACTTCAGCTATGTTCACCACAATAAGACAAGTAAAAGACATGTTTTTCAGTGCACAGTACAGTATTATTATACCATTTGATTAATGTAGTGGAAGTATGATACAGTACAATACTGCAATGGTGGTGAAAGCCACTGATGGAATCTGGACTAATGTCTGATATATCGGAAAAAGTCCGGATTAGCAGGGATAAGTCCGGATGTCGCTTTTATCGGAAAATCGCATATTTCGGACTGGCCTGAGCCCCAATTAGTCCGTTATAGTGAGGTCTTACTGTATATATATATATATATATATATATATTCAGCCAAGTGAGTATTGGGGCATAAGAGCATTAATAGTGGTTCCGTTAACTTCATTAACCTTCCCATGCTTGGACAACTCTAGTACAGGTATTGTGTTTCAGCTAATGCCTGATGATTTGTATTTAGCAAAGAGTGTGTCATTGGAGCCTGAGAGAATTTGTGATTATTGTTAACTCCTTTGTTAAGATGACATTTTGATAATTGGAGTCTTGCTACTTCCAGATGGTATTATTCAAGCTAGGAGGGACTTTTCTAGCTAGATGAATTAAATAAAACATTAATTACTATATACAGTAATTCCCCTCTACAGGGGGTATAACCCTTGTGAAACCCCATCAAAGTCTCCTTGTCAGTATGCAAACCTTGTCGATACAGATTTTTTGATGGCCTTCTTTATATATTCTTTCGGTAGTTCTTACACGACCAGTCATATTTTAGGCTAACATGATTTTAATGATTAAATATGTGATTCCTTTATTTTAATGATTAAATATGTGATTCCTTTACACATGTTCCACCATAGGCCTGTCTTATTTGCACAGAATGCATGTTCAGTTGCACACACTAAGAATATTGTACTGTATATTAAGGAGAGTAAGATGCGTAATGGCAATGAGCAGAGATGAATGCAGGCGACTAGATATGTAAGTTACACAACACAAAGGAGACAGACTGGTACCATCTTTGTGCATATTTACATAAACATTATATTATTTTTGTGGTAGGTGGGGGCACTCACCATCCACTCACTCAGTGTAGTGCTGCTCTTGGGTGTCTGTCCTTTCCTCTTCTCCATTCTTCTTTCCTTCCATCCTCTTCTGTCTTTCTTTCCTTCATTCTTTCCTTGTCCTTCTGCCTATGGATGACTTTACACTCCCTCTTCTGTCTCTCTTTCCTTCATTCTTTCCTCTTCCTTCTGCTCATGGGTGACTCTGCACTGAGTGACAAGTCAAATGGTTTCCTGTACACCAGGAAACAATTTACTATGCTGGGTGGTAACCATATAACCAAATTTTGGCACCTGGTGGTCTAGTGGATATTTACAACGCTCCAATCGGATTGAGCAAATGAAGGTTTATATCAAAGGGATGGTTGGAGTTTATTGCTCATGTAATGCCACTCAGGGATGAGTGAGGCTGGCCACTCTCATCTTAAATGTCAGGACCACCTTGCCTATCCTCGGGCTTCTGTGCTCCTCATGGGGCAATGTAGGATTGGATGATGGATGGATGGATTATATTATTTTCAACAGAAAGAGCTATAGGCACTAAATATTTTTCTATTTATTAAAAGTGAGAGTGAGATGCATAGAAGGATATAAGTAGAACCAAAAGTAGGTGGCTAGCTTTGCAAGTTACCTAATGCAGAGGAGACAAACTGACACCAACTGCATGCATACAGTATTCATGTATGCCTTTTATATAATATTTTCCATAGAAGGAGCAACAAGCATGCATATAGCACAGAAGGTAAGCAACAACAAAAGCCAATGCAAAAGTTCTGGTATGACAACAAAGGTCACAGACTCACTGACAAACATTGTGTACCAACGCCAGATGCCTTACTTTCTGTGACTGAGGTGGAGTGGGCAGTGGCCTTTGTTTTGGCTGGCATCATCATTGACAATGGGGTGTTGTGGGGAGTGATGAGTGGTTTGAAAATTTGCTTTCCTTGTGTGCTGTCAGTTAATGGAATAATAAACAGGTATTGCTTTAATTTAGCCAGATATTTTTGCTTTGTCAGATGATAATGTATGTTGGGTAATGGATCAGATAAACTGGAGATTACTGTATTCTTGCCACGACTACAACATGATTTTTGTGAGACTAGGATAGAATCATCAACTGGATGGGTTTTGGGTTTCAAGTATAGTATAGCCATCATTAATTTTTTCACTACAAGGGGTGCCTTAAGCTGTGTATAATTGATGGTTAACTAGGAATATATCACTACATTGAAGAGGTGAAAGAAATACAGTACAGTAGTTGCTTTTTGAAAAATAATTTATAAACATACCTTTTAGCTCTTTGGTCACCTACTGTACTTTTTTAATTCTTGTATCATGAGTACCCTCTAAGTTTTGGTTGCAGTTCAAGATGTATCTTGCAGACATTCCACTCTGCTTTCCCTGTAATGCCACCCATCACACCAAAACACACAACATAAACCTCACTCTCATAATACCTCACAATAACCTTTGTCATCTGCCAGACTGTTTGTTTTGTCATTTAGCCCTCTTTTGCCTCATAGGAACACAGGGGCCTGGGGCTAAGCTACTCAGTCCCGACAGTTAAGATATGGGTGATTAACCTCACCTCTGAATGGCATTATGTGAGCAGTAAGCACAGCCACCCTTTGGATGTAAACTCTGTCCAAGTGGAGTACTATAACCAGTTAGGTGTTATTTGACTGTATGCCACTATTGAAGGTAGGAAATGGTGTCTTGGGTCACTGGAAATGGTTTGGCATGTTACTTTATGTATAGTCATCTGGAGGTAGCACTGCCATCCATGTTTTTGGATTCAACTCTGGCATGTATTTAAGTGGAGATAATCAGGCGGATGCTAATGATGATGATTCCTCATCATCAGGCCGAACTCTGGAATCTACATGACAGCACATGGGCTACAGACATACATTAATTTGGGTATCCCTGTGGCCAAGATGGTGCTTGGAGTCCCTTGGTATGGATACAACTACCCCTGCATTTCCCTGGACAAGGTGAGACATGAGAATAGCCTACTCTTATTGTGCTGGTTGGTTGTTGGACAGTTATAATATCCTTTTCTGATGCTGTTGTGGCCTCAGTCTCATATGAACATGAACCTGGTAGACTGCAGGCTGAATTAGCCCTTCTGCTGTCCACCATCCACCTTTTGGGGGATAGGGAAGAAGCTAATGGTTTTCTTTATAACAGCAGCAAAGCTGCCCAATTATATTGGCTCCAGCACATGAAGGCATCCCTTTCCAACACTTGCTTCTCCTGAAGGTCATGTCTTTTTGT
Organism: Birgus latro; assembly: GCA_018397915.1. Classification (NCBI taxonomy): domain Eukaryota; kingdom Metazoa; phylum Arthropoda; class Malacostraca; order Decapoda; family Coenobitidae; genus Birgus; species Birgus latro. The sequence goes on from JAGKTI010008734.1 coordinate 32,042, forward strand.
GGTTTATTTTTGCTGCTACCAGATGATTTTTATTCAGTTTAGGAGAGCATCCTGGTAGAGAAGAAGTTAATGAAGGCTATAAGTAATGTCTCCAGTTGAAGGGTATCCTTGCATTGGATCTCCTCACCACGTGTGCTGTTTATGCAAGCTTGGGTTAGGGTAATGTTAATGATGGTGTATTTCAGTGGTGTCAAACTCAGTCCTTCCCAAGGGCCACACTTTAGTTCTGTTGATTGTCTGAGGGCCAATCTACCTAACAGTTTTATTACATGTAATTTTGTGACAGACTATCAACACTCTTTGTTACCAAATTCAGCTGGTGACTGCTCATGCTAGCAACTTTTATTCCCAATCACTATAAGCTACCATACCCATTGACCTCAAATAAATGTAGAAACAATAGGGTAATACTGGTTATGCAAGCATCAACTCACTCAGAATTGTAGATCTTGTGTCCGTGGTAGCCTAGACCATCGTGTTTACGTTTTTCACTTCATCTGAGTTTATCAAAATAGGAAATACTGTTTCCAGATTTCCATCAAATTAGTGAACTGTATTTGAGTGCAAAGTGGAGGGAATGTAAGAAAATGTTCTGGAAGGAGGTAAAGAGAGCTAGACAGGGTGCCAACGAAGTCAGTGGGGGTGTGAAAGATAAAAATGGTAGATTACTAGTGGAGAAGGGAGAAAAAGTAAACAGATGGAGAGAACACTTTAATGAACTGTTGAACATAGAGAATGAAAGTAATGCAAGTA
>JAGKTI010008735.1:0-25408 GCA_018397915.1 Birgus latro
ATGAGTGAATCTTTCCATTTGAAGGTTGGATTGAAACAAGGATGTGTCATGTCTCCATGGTTGTTCAATCTGTACATGGATGGGGTTATAAAAGAGATACAAGGTCGGGCAGTGGATGTTGGAGTGGCCCTAGTGAGGGAGGGCAGTGTTTGGAAACTCCCTGTACTGTTGTTTGCAGATGATACTGTGTTGTTGAGTGAAGACGAAGGGAAGCTGCAAGGCTTGGTAGATGAGTTTGGGAGAGTGTGTAAGAAACGGAATCTAAAGGTGAATGTGGGGAAGAGTAAAGTGATGGTCTTCGAGAGAAATGAAGCCAGTGAGTGTACAGTAAGATTGGATGGGAAGGAAATGGAGAATGTGAGTGAATCTAAGTACTTAGGCAGTGTGATGAGTAAGAATGGTAGTCTGGAGGGTGAAGTGCTCGAAAGGGTACAGCAGGGAAGAAAAGTTGCTGGTTCGTTGAAAGCAGTGATAAGAAACAGGGAGGTGAGCATGGAAGTGAAAAAGTTGTTACATGACAGTATTGTGATACCAACTCTGACATATGGAAGTGAAGCTTGGACCCTGTTGGAAGGACAGAAGTCAAGAGTGAGAGCACTGGAAATGTGTTATTTGAGAGAAGCATGTGGAGTCACATGGAGAGACAGACTAACAAATGAGGAAGTGAAGGAGCGCTGTGGTGTGGTTGAGGATGTGATGGGAAGCGTTAGGAGAAACACGTTAAGGTGGTTTGGGGAGGCGGTAGCTCGATCGGTAGAGTTGGCTTGCAGTCCCGAAGGACCCAGGTTCGAATCCTCACTGAGGCAGGGAACAGTTTAAGGATTTGAATTTCATTAAAACAGGCTTTACTGATCTACCAGAAGACCCGCCGACATGTCGAAAAAATAACCCCGCTAATACCAATACACCAGTCCTGTATGAGACAGCCCTAGCATGTATTCAATATGGACGGTGGGTGTTAGCACCGAAGTGGTGACATGTAGAGGTTAGGAGGACGGCTGGGCCTTGATAGCAGGCTGTAAAGCCTATGCCCAGAGTCGGACACATAAAAAAAAAAAAAAAATGTGGAGAGGATGGAGAGTGAAAGATTGACGAGGAGAGTGTATGTGAGTGAGGTGGAGGGGGCGAGAGGGAGGGGGAGGCCGAGGATGAGATGGAGGGATGGAGTGGAGAGGTATATGAGAGAGGGGGGTGTGAGTTGGGAGCGTGGTAGTGAAATGGCAGGGGACAGGGCTACATGGAGGCGATTTGTTTGTGGCCACCCCGTTTGGGATTGAGGCGTCTGGCAATAGATAGATAGATAGATAGACCTTTATACTATATACAATAATATACAGTATGTAGCTATGTCCTGTATTAAATAGTTTCAAGCTATGATATACTGCAGAAAAAAAAGTAAGTAATAATGACAACTGTCTATATCTGCCACTGCTCATATGGTAAGTCGGTCAGCTGCTGCATCACCTCATTATCAACTTGTTCAATTTATGGCAAAGTCTGGCAGGATACAGGTGGTTGACATTTCCAAAGTTCGGTTCACTGAAGTTTAATAGCTATAGCTATCATGGTTTCTGTAGCTACACCGAGGCTGTTATAATTCCTGGAGTGGGTTTCACACAAGATTTTCAATTTTTCCTTGAGTAAATTTGTAAATGGTTTCCTTGTGTTCTTAGCACTTCACTGCAATGTTGAGCACTTGGATACTATGAAACTGTCAACTCTTTCAAAAGTACAATGAAGAATGGCCTTTGGCACCAAAACTGCCATTAAATACTATTCTCTAGAAGTGCCATTAAATGCTAAAATCCATGAAATTACATACTGTACCATTAAATCAGAGTTCAACTTGTATTTAGCCAACACTTTTTTTCTTTTTGCAGCTTTACATATTATTCTTAAATCCATTAATCTGTGGCCACCCCTTAACAGGATTAAGGTGTCTGGTTATAGATACACAGGCTACATTGAAAAGAAGAGTCCATTTTATTTTTATTTAATTTTTTCAGTTTAATGCCCTTTACTATGACACTGCAGAGGGACACCTTCCTATAGAGGTTATGTGATGCCCCTTGCCAGAGGACTTGTTTATCTTCACAAACATCCCTTGCCCCCCCCCCCCTTCCATCTCCCAAGTTTCCTGGTCTACTGTACTGAGTTCACATTCAGATGAGCCTAAGGTTGCAACTACTGTAACTACCACTACTATTACAGTACTATCACTACCACCCCATCATTGCAATCACCTATTAGTTCAATTTATTCTTTCTCTCCAAACAGGCCAGTCAACCTCACATACTGCAGTGGTTCCGACCCCTGAAGTTGCTAAGCATTTTTGTTGGAGTCGGCAAGCTCTCAAAATATCATACCTGTTGAATTCCCAAATTGAAACCTGGGACTCCCAGGTAAGAACCAGGCAGCAATCCAACTGGAAGTCCTGGATTCGATTCCTGGCGTAGTGGTAATATATTGGATGATTTTTTTGTAGTGGTAGGTGGTGGTGACCATCATCCACTCACTTGATGTAGTGCTGCCTACTTCTTCCTTAGCCTTTATCATTCTTTTTCTGTGCCTGCCCTCCTCTCTTCCTATTTCTCTCATCTTTCCTGTCACTTCTTATTGTTTTTCTTTCCTTTACAGATGGCTTTACAGTGAGTGACAAGCCAAATGGTTTCCTGCAGGCCAAGAAACCATTTACAATGCTGGGTGGTAACCATATAACCAAACTATACGTGCTCCCTACATGTCAACAAGTGGGTTGGTGGAGGATTAGTGCCCCTCCCTGTAAAACAAATAACTGAAAGTCAAATGGCCAACCCTTATGGGATTATGGCATCTGGCAATAGACAGAGAGATAGATAGATTTTTTTGTATAAAGTACAGGTTTCTCTCTTCATTCTGATTTGCCATAGCTAAGTGCTTGGGACAGATAAAAAGCATCTACTTGCCCAAGCTCCAGGGGGTTATCTCGCTCTCTTGAGGCCCACAGTGGGGGGTGGTGACACTGGTTACAAGACTGTGACAATGTGAGATAACATTTATCTGGTGGTGGCATAGTGGACTGCTGCCTGGCTCTCACTTGGGAGTCCCAGGTTTGATTCCTGGCATAGTGGTAATATAATGGATGATTTTTCCTGTGAGAAGGCCTGGTTTCTCTCTTCACTACAAAGGGTGTTTAGAGAATCACACAGCTACAGTGTTCCCTCAATTATCCAGACGTGTTCAGTATCCGGACGCTCGGCCCTGGCTCTATTAAACCATTAACCGAATTTAATTGCTATTATCTGGACGTAAAAGTGCCCGAGAACTTCGGCCGGCCAGCCGACATGTCCAAACATTCGGTATCATGGCAGCTGGGCTCAAGCTGTAAGTGGGAAGTAGTCTGTAAATCACAAGCAGAGCTAAAATGTCCGTCTGACCTTGTAATGGATGGTCAAATTCGCGCGCTCGTCCAATCACTCCCAGTGAACCTCCAGCACCCGAGTAACACGACTGTAACCCACAAGCAGTGTCAAAATGTCTGTGGGCATTCCCCACCAAATGTCTAATATCGAGCGGCCAGGCTAAGTCTTTTCCAGTTGCCACCTCCATCAAACACAGACCACAAGCCACGAGTACACGTTCGGCGACAGCGGCCGTCCGCCTCTCTATCGTAGGTTGAAAATCCCTCGGTCACAGTGCATTGTGTTTCTGCATGGCCACTTGGTGTCTAACAGACTGCAAGCCACGAATAAGTGTACGGCAAAAGCGCCCATCCACCTGTTGACAGAAGGGGGAGAATCTTTCCCACAGCCTCGCCTTCCCCTCCTCCCTCCTCCATACCCTCCTGGCTCCCCCCTCACTCCTTACCCTCTTCCATAGTGGCAGCATTGACTCATGAGTTTTCAAAGATTTTTGTGATTAGTTCAACTACTATTGGTCGTACAGAAATTTTGAGGTGACCATAAGAAAGCTCATGAAATTCTGCATCTAAACATATGCTTAACTCTTGGAAGATGCTGGGAAAATTTTGAATTTTGGATGGTGGGAAGTTATATGAAGGAAGTTTTACTCTTGAGCACTTTATCCCTGTTTGAATTTCGTACTCGTACTTATCAGTTTTATGTGTTTTTATTAGCTTATCTTATAGTACAAACACCAGCGAAGACAAGAGTATACGATTTATACCAATATAAGCAATTAACGGTGGCATATTTGGCCATGGAATTTTTGGGGGGCCCAGGGAGCAATCACTCGACACAGACAACAGATTGTCAAACCGTCGTCAGTTTTTTTGTGGAATTTTGTTGTTTATGCATTGTTTTCATGATGTTTAGTATAAATATGGATAATCCATGCGTGTTTTGACATTCAAAAATGGCAGGTTGACCTAAAAACAGTGCCATAATTAGGTGGGGTACTGTACATACAGTCATGTATAGGTCTGGTGTTTTTAGGTTTTCTTGGTGCTTAGCATAACTTAGGATATTCCTATGTGTGTGTTTATGTTTAAATATGGTAGACTGAGCTGAAAACAGTACCAAAATTAGAAGGGGTACTGTACATACAGTCATGTATATATAAGTTGGATGCTTTTTTTATTTTCAGTAGTTTTTTTCATGGTTCTTTTGGTGTTCAGCATTACCCTGGATACTCCTATGCGTGTTCTGATGTAGAAATGTGGCAAACTGACATGAAAACTGCCAAAATTAGGAGGAGTAGCTACTGTACATACACTGGTGTATGGGTAGGGTGTTTTTTGGTTCTCAGTGTTTTTTTTCCATGATCTTCTTGGTGTTCAACATTACTCTGGATATTCTTATGTGTGTTTTGATGTCTAAATGTGGCAGACTGACCTGAAAAAAGTGCCAAAATTAGGAGGGGTACTGTACATACAGTGATGTATAGGTAGGGTGATTTTTGGTTTTCATTTTTTTTTTGCTTGGTTTTCTTGGTTTTGAAAATTATTTTGGATAATCCTATGTATGTTTTGATATCAAAATATGGTAGAATGAGAGGAAAACACTGCCAAAATAAGGAGGGGTACTGTACATACCATAGTGTTTAGGTAGGGTGTTTTATGGTTTTCAGTGATTTTTCTGCATTGTTTTCTTGGTGTTTAGTATTACTTTGTATATTCATATGTGTGTTTTGATGTCTAAATATGCCTGAATGACCAGAAAACACTGCCAAATTAAGCACAGGTATTGTACAAATAAGTTAGATATAGGTTGGAAGTGGGTATAGGCAGTGTTCATTATCCGGATGTTGCCACTACCCGGACATGCCTTTGGCTCTATTGTGCCTAGATAAATGAAGGATTACTGTAATTAATTTTCGAGGGGGTGAGGACGTGCCAATTCTTCATAAATTTCACCATTTGCAAGAGGTTGTTATATAGCTACCTCCTGTGAATTTGGAAAGCCAACTGTATTTCAACAAATACCTCTTCACAAGACCCATTTCTTTACTCATTCATTTCCCCTTTTCAATCCTTCTTGTAATCATGCTTTTTATGTCTTTACAAATTTTTCCCCTTCCACCATTCATCATATTTCAGTCCTTCATCCATACCTACTTTCCACACATTTATGTTGAGTACAGTCAAGCCTTTGGTAATCGGAGTAACACAAAGCTGAGTACCATGTTTTTGTACTTACGTGGTAAGCAATAATGCGACAGGGCATAATTAACACAAGGAAGATTTTGAGCTTACATGGGAAGTGTCAGCTGGCCTGGCATGGAGAAGCAATTTGAAAGTCATGTGCAGTGACATCACCTGCCAGACTTGCCATGACTGGCCTGCTTATATCTGCATACCTGTCCTGGGCACATACCTGTATACTCACAGTCTTTTCTCACATCTCATTGAGTTCTACCCACACTATGCAGCAAAATTTTTTTGTGTGTGTTTGAATGTCGAGCGAGGACACTGACTCTCAGCCTCTCAGCCATGCCACGTGATCAGCTCCAGCCACCCAGAAAGTGGCGCATCTTCATGTATGTCCAGAAGTATGAGATGGTGGAGGAGTGAGCAGGAAAAAGAGGCAGGTGGAAATGGCAAAAAAAGCATGGCAAGAATGAAAGCATCATCAGAACAATTTGGAGGACTGGGAGATGATAAACAAAGATTGTGCGTGGGAACACTGGTGATGTGAACCCAGCAACAGTGAAAGTGCAAAATGTTGTCCTGAAGGTGACTGAGAAGCTCATAGGGCATTAGATGGAGCGCCAGAGAAAGAACAACGTCCCTACCAATGGCCACATGATATAAGAGAAGGTGAAAATTTATTACAGCAACAACACTAGGGGTGGGGGGCTGGGGAAGAGGGCTAAGGAGCTATGCATCAACAACACATGGGTACCCAGCCTAACTTTTGTTTTTGTTAATGCTATTTTAATACCAGTCATGTTCTTAATCATAATAGTTATATCTCTTTCAGTGTTTTACCTGGTGGTGGGTATAAGTAGGGGGGAAATTTATGTGGGGTAGGGTGGTAAGAGGGGGTAAAAGTGAGAGTTTTGTAAAGTCGCCAGATTACACTGTACCGTTATACATGCAAACAAGCTGTTAGAATAATGCGTGTCTGAGTATGGTACCACAGTCATTGTCCAATTTATATCGTCCACGTTACTTGAAGACTGATTGTATATCATGTTCAATTTTTAGCTACTTTTTGTCTATGAACCACTCTTTCACCTAATATGCCTAAAATCCTCTGTCTTCTATGCTGCAACTTTTTCAGTTCTTCGTCATTCAAGTTTCCTTCACTCACTCTCTTCCTCACAATCAGCTATCTCTTCTGTCCTTCACCACTTTGTTTCCATTTTCACTTTCATTCTTTCTCTCCTTTCATTAGCTCTTAACAAATTTATATCTCTATTCCTTTCTTCCTCCATGACATTCATTTTCCTTCTTCTCATCCATCCTTATGATGTTTCTCACCTTCACCCCATCCATTCTGATAAACTTTATTAGCTACTCCTCTCTCTCTGTATGCATCAAGAGCTTGGATGCTGATATAGCCTTCAATAACCCCTGCACAAATGGAAGACATTTAGTGTTGAGATTCCTTTGGGGGAAAAAAAAATAAAAAAAATAAAAACAAGTACTGCTAAATAAAAACATTAATAACAGCTCTCCCTTAGAATACTATTGACAAAAGCCACCTCCCAGGATGCAGTGTTAGATAGTAAATAGGTCTAAGTGGATGCAGTGTTTCTAGTTAATGGTGACTGACTGTAAAGGTTAAGGGTTAGTGAGGTGTGGTTAGCTCAGTAGCTACTTAATAATATTTGTAACTTCAGTGAGAGGGATGGAAGATGGGGAGGGGTAGAGAGAGAGAGAGAGAGAGAGAGAGAGAGAGAGAGAGTGTGTGTGTGTGTGTGTGTGTGTGTGTGTGTGTGTGTGTGTGTGTGTGTGTGTGTGTGTGTGTGTGGATGGATAGTTAGCCTAGACAGCTACAGTAGACAAAGACTGTCTTCCTCTGTCTGTATTTCCTACTTCCTATGATCTCCAGTCTTTCAAACGCAGAGTGTCCAGGTATCTCGAATTGAACGGATCTTGAATTTGGCACTCTTTTGTATTGTTTTTGTTTATTCTTGGAAGGAACAGTATGGAGGCCTGTGGCCTTTGGTTCCTTCTTCCTTGCATAAACACACACACACACACAAAGAAAAAGAGAGATAAACATGAAGGAAAGTGTTCCATTACAGCATAGTAGCTGCTGTCAGTTATCTTTTTGCACAGGAAGTTCCCGTACTGATGACGTTTCACAAACCAGCAATTTTTTTACAACAGATAATGTTGATATTGGCCAAAGCTCACTGGAAATGTGAACCCAGTGGACTGTAGGCTAAGATGCCCTATTACTCCAGTTCACTATCCTCCTTTAAGGGAAGGGGGATTAGCTAAGGACTATTTTGTATAACTAGGTAGATGATCCACCTGATTATAACAGTGCCACCTCATGAAGACGTCTCTCTCCAGCATCATAACAGCTACTCGGTATGAAATATCAACTCAGTAAAACAAAATCAAAATACAAGAGTACAAATAAAGAAACCTCAACTACTTATCACATTACAATTACTCACACTCCTAGGTTGCATGGTGCTTTGTAAGATGATACTTGAAAATATATTACAAGAACACAAACATGCAAAGCTTTGGTACAGGTTATCTGACAAAATACAGTACAGTACAGTATAAAAAAAAAAAAAAAAAAAGGATGGGGAGGGAGGGTGTAGAGATCCAAAGCTATGCTACTATAGTTAGGTGCATCTCAGGATAGATGACCCTGGTTGTTGTTGTGGTTCCAGGTTCATCTAGGCTGTGTGAACACGATGGACTGCAGGGCTATGTCTTCTGAAGCAGGAAAGTATGGGGCCCTCATCACACCACAGTCTGGCTAGATATAGTTTTTGTGGGTATTGCAGTGTATGAGGAGTGGATGTCTGATGGTGGTTCATGAAGGATACTTTATGGCTGATGGTTCTGGATGGTTGCAGTGGCTATGGTATGTGTTTGTTAGGTGCAGTGTTAGGTGGAGGGATGTTACCGGTACTGAGGCACTGTGTAGTGTTGGAAGGTGCTTACTGTCTGCTTCTCTGAAGAAGGTGGTGATGCAACATAAAGTAGCTGAGGCAATGAATAACATCCTTCTCATATTCATGGATCTCTGACATGAAGTACTGTACAGTATGACCTCGATATAACAGACTTCAGTACACCGGAATTCACTTTTATCGGACTCGAGGAGCTACCGGACTAAACTCCTATATATCGGAAAAAGTCCGATAAAGCCAGAAGCAGTCCGGACTGCCTGACCACTTCAGCTATGTTCACCACAATAAGACAAGTAAAAGACATGTTTTTCTGTTCACAGTACAGTATTATTATACCATTTGATTAACGTAGTGAAGGTATAACACAGTACAATACTGCAATGGTGAAAACCACTGATGCAATCCGGACTAAGGTCTGATATACTGTATCTGAAAAAGTCCGGATTAGCAGGGGTAAGGCTGGATGTTGATTTTATCAGAATTTTGCATTTTTCGAAATGGCCTGGGCCCCAATTAGTCTGTTATAGTGAGGTCTTACTGTACAAGTATTTTTGTTTTCATAAGGCATTCATCTTACTCAGCATAGATTTTTGTACTTTTGTGGTTTATTTTGGGTAGCTCAATGGCTGAAAAAGATAATCCTACAGCTCTTCATCTTTTCCACTGCACTTCATGACTAGCATATTCTATCTATCTATCTATTCCCAGACGCCTTAATCCCGTAAGGGGTGGCCACAAACAAATCACCTCCATGTTGCTCAGTCCCCCACCATTTCACTGCCCTGCCCCAAGCTCACACACCCCCCTCTCAAATACCTATCCACTCCATCCCTCCATCTCATCTTTGGTCTCCCCTTCCCTCTCCCCTCCTCCACCTCACTCACATACATTCTCCTCGTCAGTCTCTCATTCTCCATCCTCTCCACATGGCCAAACCACCTTAATGTGTTCTTCCTAACGCTTCATATCACATCCACATCCACACCACAACGCTCCTTCACTTCCTCATTTGTCAGTCTCTTCATGTGACTCCACAAGCTCCTCTCAAATAACTCATTTCCACTGCTCTCACTCTTGACTTCTGTCCCTCCAACATGGTCCAAGCTTCACTTCCATATGTTAGAGTTGGTATCACAATACTGTCATGTAGCAGCTTTTTCACTTCCATGGTCACTTCCCTGTTTCTTATCACTGCTTTCAAGGAACCAGCAACCTTTCTTCCCTGCTGCACCCTTTCAAGCACTTCATCCTCTAAACTTCCATCCTTACTCATCACACTACCCAAGTACTTAAATGAACCCACATTCTCCATATCCTCCCCATCCAATCTCACAGTACATTCACTGATTTCACTTCTCTCGAAGACCATCACTTTACTCTTCCCTACATTCACCCTTAGATTCCGTTTCTTACACACTCTCCCAAATTCATCTACTAAGCCTTGCAGCTCCCCTTCGTTTTCACTCAACAACACAGTATCATCTGCAAACAACAGTACAGGGAGTTTCCAGACACTGCCCTCTCTCACAAGGGCCGCTCGAACATCCACTGCCCTACCTTGTATCTCATTTATAACCCCATCCATATACAGATTGAATAACCACGGAGACATGACACATCCTTGTTTCAATCCAACCCTCAAATGGAAAAATTCACTCAGGGATCATCCACACGCACTGCAGTCTTAGCACCCTCATATATACTCTTCACGGCCTTCAACAACTTCCCATCTACTCCATATATTCTTAAAACTTTCCACAATCCTTGTCTATCCACCCTGTCATATGCTTTCTCCAAATCCATGAAGGCTGCATACAACTTCTTTCCCTTCTCTAGAAACTTTTCCATACCGGTAGTTAATCTGCTGCTACAAGTTAACATTCAAGATGAAGAGATGGCATCTTCAATTCAAATTAAAGTAAAGAGTATTGGGTGGGGCACCTTTAGGCCAAGTTAACGAGTATAGGCTAGGAAAATTTAAGGCCAAGATAAAGAGCTCACAATAGGGCAACTTTATCCCAAGTTAAAGAGTACAGTACAGGATGGGGTACTCACTGGGAAGGGGTGGGAGTTGGGTCGGCACTGCAGCACCGCACGGGCCGTCATCTTGCCGCTGTCTTCGACTTGGGGTGGGGGTGCCAGGAGGGGGGGGCCGCCCACGGTGGGGGGTATCAGCGCGCGCACCCCAGTCGTCCTTCCGCAGATGTGGACCATTTAGGTAGTCGGCATGCCCACAACGCCTCCACTGCCCAACCATTCACATCTGGCCCTGTCACTCTGGCCTCACACGCTTGAGTTTTACGTGGCCCTGTTGCTTGCCTCACTTGCAGGGAATTTGTTGTTCACCTCACCTGCTGGGATTTCATAAGCAGTTTGCTTCACGTACTCGTAGTCTCAACAAGGAGCTCTTCACGTTATTTCCTTCAGCAGCTCTGCTTTCTTTTAACATCCTTGGTTTATAGCTCTTCACTTTATTTCCATTAATGGCTCTTGTTTAACATCCCAGGTTTGTATCTTGTTTAAAAATGACAGCTAGTACAGACACAAGATCTTTGTGTTACTTTTTTTAAAATACAAATTAGCTGTTTTGCACACAATTTTTTTTGTTAGCAACTTTCCTCTATATAATTCTCACAAAACTCTGATATGATAGCTATATCTTATCTTTGTGGTAGTTATTTTTCATTATACCTTTGCTCTTTAATTTACTAAAGGCCTTACACTTTTTAGGAGCTTCCTTTGTTGAGCCACAAACTTTCCTTGGCCTGCTTTGCAGAGGTTAGCGTAATGATCTGGCAGGCAATATTATTCACTCTGGACACAAATATCACACAGGGCCATGGTTTGCACCCCTCATATGCTCTTCTTCCACCACTGTCACTGCAGGAAAAGAAAAATCAAAATTATAAATTTCAAAAATTATACAAAACATGAGCATTAGGCTATTATAGGATGTTGGATAGCAGTTGTCAAGGCTACATTCTGAGTAGCTTTGGAGACTAACACCTTTTCATTTCCAAACATTACACCTCAATACCCTGTTATGTTACGGATGCAAACTATGTCAACATTAAAAAGATTCTGGTAGTAACACAAAGAGAATGGTGTAATAAGCAATCCAGTATCAGTCAGTGAGGAAGGGTACTACAAAGTCCCCTGTCTCACCCGGAATACAGCCCTTAACCCTTGCATCCAGGTGACATCATCATCATCCTGACCTCTTTTTCCAACTGAAGATGGGATATGGAAGGCAGACTTTTGATAGGTCTCTCTCTATTAGTATTTTTCTTGCTCTTAGGTAGCTAACATTTTTTTCAGCTTAAGGCAGTATCTTTGCAAACCTAATTCAAAAAGGATACCAGTATCCTAAGCTACATAAAACTTAGAAGAAAACCAAAGTATCTGTAAACTGAACTAGTCATCCTCTGGCAGAATGGACTATGGCTGTATATATTGTCCTTATGTACAGGCTGTTCCAGCTTCTTGAAATTTATAACAAGTGTTCATTTTCTTTTATATGCCTGAATTGCTGGTACAATAAGAAAGTAACTATAACTGTGCTAAATACACTGAACCATATATATAATACATTACTAATAACCGAATCAGTAGATGAAATCTTTTTCATAAAAAAAAAAAAAAGAAAAGAGGACAGTACAATGTCAGCAAGGTTCCTGACAATTTCCCGGCTGGCACTGTACTGTGCTTCCCCCCACCCCCTCCCTTGCATGGAAAAAATTTCATCTACTGATCGAGTTATTACTGTAGTGAATTATTATATATACAGTGAAAGTCCATTAATCCAAACACTGATAATCCGAAAATCCCAATAATCCGAATTTTTGAAGAAGCCTGACAAAAACTCCAAAGGTAAAAAAATCAAAATTAAAAAATTCAAACTGGGCACCAAATTAAATTCGCACTAAAATGTTACATATAATTTACATGTTAGATAGGGGGTTACATTCTAGAAGCCTCATAATTTTCATTAAAAATATATTTAAAAATAGATTATTACAAATACAGTATGTCTGCCTTAAGACACCGAAGACAGTGTGTTTACATACGAAAATCATTCGGATTATCAGATTTCTCAGATTTTTGGGTGGGACCCCTAAGACCCTTAATTTCATGTTAAAATGAAATTTTACCGAATGGATCATTTTTCATTCATTCATAATACAATATGGCACATATTAACATTATGTACTACACAAATTTTTTACTTAATAATGTATTACAGAAGACACAAACTGTAATTGGTAAATTAAGAGATGTTATGGGATGTTTAACACCAGTAATGTGTAGTGCTGATAACAGCAGTTTTAGGCGGGTAAATCCAATTACAGAGAGTAAGTCCAGGGTTAATAATTATATGCACTTATTGTAAAAGCACAAAAACTTAATACTTCTTGCTTGATATGCAATGAGGACTTTCAAGAGACTTAGTGGCAATCCTTGTTGATTAAAACTTTTATGGGGAGTATTAGGGGGCAAAACTAATTGGTCAGGTTAGATCAGAATGCAGTAGCTATGCACTGCTGTGTCTTCTGTGTCAAGGCAGACTATCTATCTATCTATCTATTGCCAGACGCCTCAATCCCGAACGGGGTGGCCACAAACAAATCGCCTCCATGTCACTCTGTCCCCTGCCATTTCACTACCACGCTCCCAACTCACACCCCCCTCTCTCATATACCTCTCCACTCCATCCCTCCATCTCATCCTCGGCCTCCCCCTCCCTCTCACCCCCTCCACCTCACTCACATACACTCTCCTCGTCAATCTTTCACTCTCCATCCTCTCCACATGCCCAAACCACCTTAACGTGTTTCTCCTAACGCTTCCCATCACGTCCTCAAGCACACCACAACGCTCCTTCACTTCCTCATTTGTTAGTCTGTCTCTCCATGTGACTCCACATGCTCCTCTCAAATAACTCATTTCCACTGCTCTCACTCTTGACTTCTGTCCTTCCAACAGGGTCCAAGCTTCACTTCCATATGTCAGAGTTGGTATCACAATACTGTCATGTAACAACTTTTTCACTTCCATGCTCACCTCCCTGTTTCTTATCACTGCTTTCAACGAACCAGCAACCTTCCTTCCCTGCTGTACCCTTTCGAGCACTTCACCCTCCAGACTACCATCCTTACTCATCACACTGCCCAAGTACTTAAATTCACTCACATTCTCCATTTCCTTCCCATCCAATCTCACTGTACACTCACTGGCTTCATTTCTCTCGAAGACCATCACTTTACTCTTCCCCACATTCACCTTTAGATTCCGTTTCTTACACACTCTCCCAAACTCATCTACCAAGCCTTGCAGCTCCCCTTCGTCTTCACTCAACAACACAGTATCATCTGCAAACAACAGTACAGGTAGTTTCCAAACACTGCCCTCTCTCACTAGGGCCGCTCCAACATCCACTGCCCGACCTTGTATCTCTTTTATAACCCCATCCATATACAGATTGAACAACCATGGAGACATGACACATCCTTGTTTCAATCCAACCTTCAAATGGAAAGATTCACTCAGTTTGCCATCCACACGCACTGCAGCCTTAGCACCCTCATACATACTCTTCACTGCCTTCAACAACTTCCCATCCACTCCATATATTCTTAATACCTTCCACAAACCTTTTCTATCCACCCTGTCATATGCTTTCTCCAGATCCATGAAGGCTGCATACAACTTCTTGCCCTTCTCTAGAAACTTTTCCACTAAGGATCTAAGAATGAATATCTGGTCTACACAACCTCTTCCCTTCCTAAAACCTCCTTGTTCTTCTCCAACTAATTCCTCAGTAATTTCCCTAACTCTGTCAATAAGTATCCTACCATATATTTTTCCTATTACACTGAGAAGGCAAATGCCCCTATGATTACCACACACTGCTTTTTCCCCTTTTCCTTTGTACAGAGGAATAATTATACCTGACTTCCAGTCCTCCGGGACTCTACCCTCCTCCCAAGCCAATCTGCACACCTTCCACATCCATTCTATTACTATCTCTCCCCCATGCTTCAGCATTTCACCACACACTCCATCAATTCCTGGGGCTTTCCCCATTTTAACTTTCTTCATTGCTTCCACCACTTCCATCCTGGTGATTTCTTCCTCTCTTCTCACAACCCTCCTTCTCCCTGCCATTCCCCAGCCACTTATACTTGCATTACTTTCATTCTCTATGTTCAACAGTTCATTAAAGTGTTCTCTCCATCTGTTTACTTTTTCTCCCTTCTCCACTAGTAATCTACCATTTTTATCTTTCACACCCCCACTGCCTTCGTTGGCACCCTGTCTAGCTCTCTTTACCTCCTTCCAGAACATTTTCTTACATTCCCTCCACTTTGCACTCAAATTCCTTCCAAATTCCTCATCCACTCTCTTCTTACTCTCTCTTACTAATCTTTTCACCTCTCTCCTCCTCACTACATATAACTCTCTCGTCCGTCTCTCGGCTTCTTCGTTGCCCCTGTTTCTCATCCACTCATTATATGCTTTCTTCTTTTGTGCCACAGCCTCTCTCACCTCTTCAGTCCACCATGCTGTTCCCTGAACCCCCTTTCGTCTCCTCTTCACCCCACACACCACCTCACATGCTGCACAGATTTGTTCTGTTAATACCTTGCACACACCCTCCACGTCCCCCATCTGCTCCAATCTATATTTACCCAATCGTTCCTCCACTTCCCTTCTATATTCGGCCTTTATTCCATCCTCTTGTAACTTTTCTACCCTCCTTGTAACAAATACTTCCTCCTTTCTTTCCCTTCTTCTCTTCCTCCATCTTGTTTGGATTCTGATTCTGGCCACCACCAAGTGGTGGTCAGAAAGTCCACTCCCCCAACCTCTATATACTCTTGCATCCATTACACATCTTCTCATCCTTTCATCCACACACACATAGTCAATCATTGCCTTCCGTTCATTCATTCCCCCGTCCTCTCTTCTCACCACTCGCCATGTATACCTATGGATCATTTTGTGCCTGAAGAGGGTATTGGCTATCACCAACCCCCTTCTAGAACCTAATCCCCTATATAACATGTAAATATATGTCACATTTTAGCGCGAATTTGATTTGGTGCCCAGTTTGAATGTTTTAATTTTGATTGTTTTTTACCTTTGGAGTTTTTGTCAGTCTTCTTCACAAATTTGGATTACTGGGATTTTTGGATTATCACTGTTCGGATTAATGGACTTTTACTGTATATAGCTACAGCATATATACTGTATGTATATATATATAGCTGAGTGACAAGCAAAATGGGTTTCTGTACACCAGGAAACCATTTACTACACAGGGTGGTAACCATATAACGAAATCATGGCGCCTGGTGGATTAGTAGATAATTAAGGTGCTCCAACTGGACTAAGCCTGTGTAGGTTTATATCCAAGAGACGGTTGGGGTTTACTGCTCAGGTAATTTCACTCAGGGATGAATGAAGCTGGTCACTTTCATCTTAAATGTCAGGATCAACTTGCCTAGCCCTGGGCTCCTAAGCTCCTTATGGGGTAACATTGGACTGGACGACGGATAGATGGATATATATACCTGGTATATACTAAAACTACTGTACTCCACTACTGGACTTAACATGAGTAGATGTTGCTAAGTAACCCCAATCCATTTTGGCCAAGGAGACTCATCAACCACAGGCAAGCAACCATGCCTGCAGGACCATCTTGTGTAGTAAACCAATGCAGTTTACTCTAGTAGCTGACAGTGCCTCCATATGATGAAGCACATGGAAGAGGTAAATGTTTGTTTCCCCAATGGATGATGCATTTGCGTCTCTCCACCCAATTAACAGGGGCACCATAGTAGCTTCACACCACCCTAATATCTGGTTAGCTACATGGTTACTACTCAACACTGTAAATGGTTTCCCGAGTAACAAGACAACAAAAAACTTGTTACTCAGTGTAGAGCCACCTGAAGTGAAAAGAAGAGTAATAAAAGTGACAAGGATGGAAGAAATAGGAAAAGAAGTGGGCAAAGAAATAGAATGGTAAAAGTGAAGGAAGAAATAACAAGTAATTCCTTTAAGACCCGAATGCCCAAGTCCGGACATTTTGGGCTTGGGTCAAAAAAAAAAAAAAAAAAAAATCAAAAACAAAGCCAATATGTGTTCATCTCTAAATTTGCTGCGCAGTGAAAAACAGCTGTGTTTTGGTGCATAGTTCCGGCGACGTCCAATAGAGTGCCCATGCATCCTCCCCATTTCCCGCCTACCTACTGTCGTGACTGAATGCACGTCATCATGACTGCCCACGTGCTCGCTCTGATGGTGAATAAACTGCAATACCTTGCCACCAGACCACATGGGAATTTGCAGTGTTGTGCAGTTAAGAAATTGTGCAAAGGATTAAGTGCACAGTGCAACACTGGTGTGTTGCAACTGGCATGGCACAAGTAAGAATAGAACGTACATTGTTAAACAATTATATTTCACAGTGCAAAGCATTAAGTGCCGCGCAACACTGGATTACTGTACGTGCTTCAAGTTCACCTTCACCACCGTCAGAGCCATAGAGGAGGCGGGTTAATCTTCGTAACGGCCATGGACGTGTAAATACTGTACCCTGTACACTGCTAAATATTTTTCTTATTCGCTACTAATTTCTCATTCTCTGGTTCGTTTTCATTTATTTTATGGTTTCTGTCCCGTATATGTGTGAATAGGGTCTTAAATAGGTGCTGTGCATGTCTGGTAGGGAGATATTTAGGTGGCTTTCAAACTTAGGTTGGGTTGGGGTCTATAAGTACCTGTCCAGGGGCATTTTTCCCAAGTCCCAAACATGACCAAGTTCCAGACGTTGCTTGGGCTCTATTATGTCGAATCTTGGAGGGATTACTACATCAAATGATTGCAAGATGGGCACCACATGAGAAAACTGAAGAGACATCATACTGAAAGGGATAATGAACCATGTATCCCCTAATGACCAAAAAGTCAACTGATGATTTTTTTTTTTTTAATCATAAGCACTTTATGGCAGGGTTGTGGAGTCAGAGTTAGAGTTGGAGTCGTCTGTTTTTGGTTGGTCGGAAAAATTCCCACGATTCCAACTCTGAACTTTGTGGTTCTGAAATGGTATCAATCATATCTTTCAATAATGTAGTTACTTTACTCAGTTTATTTTATCCATCCATCACCCAAGCCTATGTTGCCCTATGAGGAGCGTAAGAGCCCTGGGCTATGCCAGTTGGTCCTGACGTTTAAGATGAGAGGGACCAGCATCACTCATCCCTGAGTGGTATTACATGAACAGTAAGTCCCAACCACTCCATGGATATAAAACTACACAGGCTCAATCCGATTGGAGCGCCTTAATTACCCACTAAGCCACCAAGTGCCAAATATGGTTATATCATTACCACCCAGCATAGGATATGCTTTCCTGGTGTATAGGAAACCACCTGGCTTGTCACTCAGTGTAGAGTCACCATAAAGCAGAAAGAAGAGGAAAGAATGAAGGAAAGAAAGACAGAAGAGGAAGTGTAAAGTCACCCATAGGCAGAAGGATGAGGAACGAATGAAGGAAAGAGAGACAGAAGAGGAAGGAAGGAAGGAAGGAAGAAAGGAAAGGGCAGACACCCAAAGCAGCACACCATTGAGTGAGTGGATGGTGAGTGCCCCCACCTACCACACCATGTATAATGGTTTATTTGTTATTAAGCAAGCATTACATCTATCTATCTATTGCCAGACACCTCAATCCTGCACGAGGTGGCCACAAACAAATCGCCTCCATGTTGCTATGTCCCCCGCCATTTCACTACTCCCCTCCCAACTCACACCCCCCTCTCTCATGTACTTCTCCACTCCATCCCTCCATCTCATCCTTGTCCTCCCCCTCCCTCTCGCCCTCTCTACCTCACTCACATACACTCTCCTCATCAGTCTTTCGCTCTCCATCCTCTCCACATGCCCAAACCACCTTAATGTGTTTCTCCTAAAGCTTACTATCACGTCCACAACCACACCACAACGCTCCTTCACTTCCTCATTTGTTAGTCTGTCTCTCCATGTGACTCCACATGCTCCTCTCAAATAACTCATTTCCACTGTTCTCACTCTTGACTACTGTCCTTCCAACAGGGTCCAAGCTTCACTTCCTTATGTTAGAGATGGTACCACAATACTGTCATGTAACAACTTTTTCACTTCCATGCTCACCTCCCTGTTTCTTATCACTGCTTTCAATGAACCAGCAACCCTCCTTCCCTGCTGCACCCTTTCAAGCACTTCACCCTCCAGACTTCCATCCTTACTCATCACACTACCCAAATACTGCACTCACATTCTCCATATCCTCCCCAACCAATCTCACTGTACATTCACTGGCTTCACTTCTCTTGAAGACCATCACTTTACTCTTCCCTACATTCACCCTTAGATTCCACTTCTTACACACACTCCCAAACTCATCTACCAAGCCTTGCAGCTTCCCTTCGTCTTCACTCAACAACACAGTATCATCTGCAAACAACAGTACAGGGAGTTTTCAAACTCTGCCCTCTCTCACTAGGGCCACTCCAACATCCACTGACTGACCTTGTATCTCTTTTATAACCCCATCCATGTACAGATTGAACAACCATGGAGACATGACGCATCCTTGTTTCAATCCAACCTTCAAATGGAAAGATTCACTCAGTTTGCCATCCACACGCACTGCAGCCTTAGCACCCTCATACATACTCTTCACTGCCTTCAACAACTTCCCATCCACTCCATATATTCTTAATACTTTCCACAATCCTTGTCTATCCACCCTGTCATATGCTTTCTCCAGATCCATGAAGGCTGCATACTTCTTTCCTTTCTCTAGAAACTTTTCCACTAAGGATCTAAGAATGAATCTGGTCTAGACAACCTCTTCCTTTCCCAAAACCTCCCTGTTCTTCTCCAATTAATTCCTGTTATTTCCCTAACTCTGTCAATAAGTATCCTACCATATACTTTTCCTATTACACTGAGAAGGCAAATGCCCCTATGATTACCACACACTGCTTTTTCCCCTTTTCCTTTGTACAGAGGAATAATTATACCTGACTTCCAACTCTACCCTCCTCCCACTCCAATCTGTACACCTTCCACATCCATTCTATAACTATCTCTCCCCCATGCTTCAGCATTTCACCACACACTCCATCAATTCCTGGGGCTTTCCCCACTTTAACTTTCTTCATTGCTTCCACCACTTCCATCCTACTGATTTCTTCCTCTCTTCTCACAACCCTCCTTCTCCCCACCATTCCCCAGCCACTTATACTTGAATTACTTTCATTCTCTATGTTCAACAGTTCATTAAAGTGTTCTCTCCATCTGCTTACTTTTTCTCCTTTCTCCACTAGTAATCTACCATTTTTATCTTTCACACTCCCACTGACTTCGTTGGCAACCTGTCTAGCTCTCTTTACCTCCTTACAGAAGCGTTATAAATGGAGAATATTAAAGATGTAAGAACTGCATTTACCAAAATTCATGAATATTATTACTTTATATGCATAATGTCCATGTTCATATTATTTGTACAGTAGAGTATATACTGTACCTATGTTGGAGTCAAAGCTGTACCGTACTTGAAAAATTCCCTGAAGTCGGAGTTGAGAAATATTACCACCGACTCCACAACCCTGCTTTATGGATTATGCCCCTCTAATCTGGAAAGATTCACTTAGCTCAATACAATCATCCACTATGTTAATAATGTAACTAACTCCTCCAATTGAAAATGGTTCCCACAACAGAATAAAACTGCCAGGTCATAACAAAAACAAATTTTAAAGGCATTATCACAGTGAAGACATTAATGAAGTCTGCATCGGTAAAACACTAACTGCCAATCTCACTCTGCCCTTTTGGGGGCATGGAGACCCATGGCCACATTACCACAGTCCAGAACATTTTATGGTAGGAGACTGATTTATGCCCATGGCAGAGTTCACATGACAGAAAAACCACTGATCATCTCTGCAACCTGAACCATATACTGTATAGTGCATAGACCAGAGCATGTTCCAACCAATGAACTGTCTCTACTAGCAGTAACTTCTCTTATGGTAGTAGTAATAGTAAATCTAGTAGCTAAATAGAGTTAGGCAGGTATGGTATTATGGCAGGCTATTCTTGCTTCACGCCATAACTGATCTCATCCACAAATCTGAGGGTTTTCTGCAGGTAGATCATATTGGAGGTAGGTGGAGGCACCCATCTCACTACTGTAGTGCTGCCTACTTCTTCATTCATGTCTATCATTCTTTTTGTGTGTCTGTCCTCCTCTCTTTCTCCCATCCTCAGTCACTAGATAGTATTCTTCTTTCCACTTCAAGTGGCTCTACACTGAGTGACAAGCCAAATGGTTTCCTGTAACACTGGGTGGTAACCAAGTTGCCAGATAACAAAGTGATGTGGAGCCTACTATGGTGCTCTTGTTAACTGTGTGGAGAAACTAATGTGGCGTCCACCCGGGAATAGAACCTCTGCAATAATCTCCACGTCTTGCTATGGCAAGGCATTGTCAGCCACATGGGAACATTGATTCACTGCACAGCATGGTCCTCCACGAGCAGTTGCATTTCTGTGGCAGATGGACCTGCTCAATCAAATGACTGGGGAACTACAACAACAACATTTGTTCAACACCTTTCCTTCTACGACAATTCCTTTGGATATTAGTATTACTGAAAACGGGGATATACAATTTTTAAGCTACCAGTAGCCAGCTGGCGAACATAATGAGTCGCATGATTTACTCTAGCCAGCCACCGACCGAACTGCTGCTTGGTGACTCAACATCACCATAGCCACCACAACGGGCACTCCCCCATTTCTGCTCATTTTTCCGGAATGTGCAGCCATTAACTATGGCAAGCCTTGAATTTGTCTGGTTAGGACTGGACAGCTTGGGATGTAGGTTAGGTTAAATAGGGTCAGGTTAGGTTAATGCCTACAATGTAAATCACTCCCTTCAGGGGGTGGGGTTATTTCAGAAAGTGGTCACCATTTCTGACAGAAATTAAGGTAAAAAAAAAAGAAAAAAAAAAAAAGAGGGGGGTGGACCATAATTTATCAAGTTGAGTATGGCCAGATTAACGAAGGTAACACCAAACCTGTCCAATTCACAACACTGCACCCATACTGAATAAACCTGTCTGGTGGCAACAAGAATAAATTTAAACAATGTTAACGAAGTCTATATTGACTAGGTTTGTCTGATTTGAAATGTTTCCTCAAAAGCTGGGATAATGCTTATAAAACCATAACACCAGGTTCCTTCGAAATAATAATGGAATCAATACACTGCACAGTTCTAAGTCAACTTTCTTCTTTGATGCTTTTTCCACAAACTAGAAATAACCAAGAAATTGTGGGGCATTTAATGTGTGCCTGTGTTGGCAGTTTGTTTATGTTATATCCATTCAAAATAATGCGTTCTTGTTTCTCGGCAGTGCCTTAAGGTCATAGGCAGTATGCTTTTGTTTTCACTGGTCCATTATGGTCCTGTTTCAGCCAATCAGAGGGCTGGAAGTGGGCCTCTCATGTTTTCAAATTTGAAATCAGGGTCAAGATAGACTCTGCCGATGACTAAGGATACGACTGGAAACGAGTCAGTCAGGCGTGAATGACATGGATCTACATTAGGTTACGTGGCGTTTGCGTGGGTTAATGCCAACAATGTCTTGAAATTCAAATAGTTTGTTTATTTTCAACCTAAAAAAAAAAAGTTATGCTGGGATAAACGTTCACAAAACCATAACACCACAATGAAGACCCCACAATATCTTGTTTATTTGCAGATGAAATATCATGGAAGAGTTGAAAGAATTGTGCAACGGACGGATTTCCGTCATTACAGTACTTTAAAAAAAATCCTGTATTATGGTTTTGTAAACATTTCCCAAAAGCTGAAGTACATCCTGTAAGAGTTTATATTAAGACCATACTGATTTTAAATGTTTCCCCTTGAATGAATAAAACTACTATTTAGCAGGAGGAATAATTCAAAGGGTATGAAAAATGAAAAAGTGTGTTTCACCTTTCCTTAATAAAATTATTTTGTGGCACCAGGAATAAACTAAAAAAAGTTTCCTTTCCCCGAGTACAATTATCACACAGCAGCAAAGATAAACTCCAAGGGCATGAGCTAATAAATTTATTTAACCAAACCGTGTGGAGGTTGCAAGAATAAATACAAAGGATGTGAACTGAGACATTCCCCCCTCGTCTGTGCACGATCGCCTGGTAGTACCCATAATAAACTCAAAGGGCGTGAACTAATCGAAGGCCCAACATTCAAAACATCCAGGTGAGGGAGAGCAGCATCAACATTTACCCTTATTTATTTATTTTACCACACCCCGTCCTCCCACTCTTATCTCTCAGTGACCCCCTCGTGTCATCATGCTGCCCACTCTTAGCACAATACGCCACAGGCCCACCCGGGTGCGTAAATAACATTAATTAGAAAAACGATAACATCAAATACCTGAGAGAAGGGGAGGGGGACGGGGAGGAGGGGGGAGATATCTGAAAAACATCCTCTCAAGACGTGCTATTTATCGCCATTCCAGGCCTTACCCGCTCCCCTATGCTTGCTGACTTGTGCCTTAGGGTCTATTTAACGGGAATTGTGATCAGGTTCGGGGATTACCTGAAGCTGGCGGGTGCTACAGGGGAGATAAAGAATGCCACAGGCGCACCAGCAGCCGACACAGTTCACTCGGCCATCTTGCCACCAGTACTGACCCACCCAACTCACTAACTATACTACATTCTGAAAAATGTAGTGGGTTAATTATTTAAGAGTTACGGTTAACATAAATCGGAGATAATAATGGTTGTTAAAGTTCTAAAAATATCAATTTAATTAATACAAATTGAAAGAGGAACTGATGTGACTAAAGGTTATTATGTCCTATCTCGTCTCAAGGATATAATAATCTCATGCCGTAAATTCAATAAAACATGGTAACGTCTTCATATACTAGATTAAAGACTAAGTGTATCACTGAAACTGCCACTGTTAAATAAGAATTTGATTCATAGCTTTTAATTTTTTAATAAAAAAACAACACGTAAAAAAAGACAAAACTCGTAATATGCTGGTAAATTTTGTGAACTCTTAGATTGAATTTAAGTCCAAAGTGTTACATGAAAATAATTATATGAGAAAAATGAATTTTGACTCTTAGGTATCATTCCTAGAGTAGATAAGATAATTTCTAATACATAAGGCTAGCCTAAAATGTACGGTATTCACTAAATCACGATTCATAGAAAACGAAGTTTGGAATGGCTAACGAAACTAAGTCAACCAAGCTTGGTAATGCAGAGCACATGTATGATGCGGAGACCACCCTGGGGCGACTGTGGGAAAAGAGCTCCCCGTATTTTCAGCTTCGAAGGGTAAAGATTTAAATAATAATAATAATAAAACCTTAGAGGATATAATAATTAAACCCTTCAGAATTGCACATTTTTCCAGTAGATTTTCCATTAAACTATACACCGTAATTTGACCCACTTTCATCCTGTAGCAGTTTATTTCACTTCTCACTTACAACTCAAGAGCTAACGGGGGAAAAGTTAGTTAGTCTATTTTATGCCCATATCCAGTTCTTGCCATAACATATGAAAGGCTGCCTTAAATCCACCAACAGTATTCTGCACTACATTGTTGTAAAGGAGGCTTCCAACTTCCAACAAATAATTAACTTACTAAAGAAGGATCTTCGAATGCCTCGGTGGAAACGGTGTGTGTGTACACATCTGAAAGGCTGGATGTGGAGGTGGGTTATTTGTTTTTTGCGGTGCCTGGTATTAGATTTAGCATTTTTGGTCTTGTGTATGTCGACCAATAATACTGGCAGATTCTGATGGTGGGGCATTCACTCTTAATTAGTGTCTGTCTACCATGATATCTGAAGAAACTGATGACACTGAAACCCAGGGCCTGTGTGATTAATAACGACATGGCGTGGGTAGAGGGCATAGCGTACTCGTACATAAAAAAAAAAAGTAGATTTAAATATATAGGTGTTATGCTACGTATTTGTGGGTCGGTTTCTCGCCCTCAAATACGCAGGCTAAAGCGGGTCCCTATTCTAGACCGGGAGGTAACTCCAAAGAGTAGGACTGGACACAAAAACAAGACAGTAAATATTACACATGTATTCCAGACATTTCACAAAGAACAACAATACATCACAAAACATTACAATGGGTTGGTCGGGGGTAAGTTAACATTGTATACAAATGCAGTCTGTCACTATACCTTCTGGTTGAGGTATGGTACTATTAACCCGACACTCATGGCACATACAACATATTTACATTTCAGGACACAGGAATGAATTTACTATAATTTCCTAAACTCGTATAGCGCTGGACGGCACTATATATGAGTTACGTTACACCTGTATTACAGGTACCTGGTGGCCGGAAGTCTATCTCAGGTAGTGTTGCCCATAGGGATCACTGGCAGGGGGGAACTGCGATATTTTAGTATATCTTGACTAACGTGTCTGGGCACAGGGCTGGGTGAAGATTTAACTGAACACAGGGGAGGGAGAGCGTAAACACAAGGGAATGGCACAACGACACAATGGGTATATTCTGTTGGTCACAAAGACTGTTCGAGATGGCGGGACTCTACCGAGATATAGGTCAGGCCACGTTCTGTCTATTGGGCACGTCCAATCTTATATTCTGGGTTCCTGGTCACTTAAACTTGAGAATACACTGTAGGGGATCACTCGTGAGATATCCGTCGATGCACACAATATCTGGGTCTAAGAGTACACTCATATATATATATATATATATATATATA
>JAGKTI010008736.1:0-32792 GCA_018397915.1 Birgus latro
AATAAACAGCCTCACTGTCGGTGCGTCACCAGATGGGAGACAATCCATGATTTTTCTCCGACCTCTGTAACACTTCCTGCCTTCAGATGTTCTGATGTGACCAAGCTTGACCTGACGTAGCAAGGTCTATGCTGTCTTCAGCACTCTGCACCGCTCGGTATGCTGATGTCCCAGTGTCAGAGACAGAGTTGCTTATCGGTGTCGGCGACACGACCACCGTTCTCCGTCCACCATCAAAGTTGACGAAGACTGGGCACAAACTTGAAGTTTCCAGTGACACTTGTTCTGCATCAGCTTACCACAGATTTGAGAAATCGGGATTGACGCCAGTGGCATAGCCAGTGATACTGTTCCAGGGGTCAGGCACAACCAAGCTGTTGAACCTGGGACCCGCGATTCCTCTTCCAATGAAGTTACGACGACGACCACCTCCGCCAAATATGGGCAAAGCCTCAGTGAATTCAGCCACGAGGACCATTGCCACCAGGAGGACGACCACGGTGCGGAGGAAGTTCATCTTGCTGGAAAGGCAGGAACTGCCGGCAACACTGCAATACAATTAGAACGAAGTGATCATTCCGTGAGTAAAATAGAGTTAGCACTCTAATATACATTATTAAAATGTCTGTTTATCTGTCTATCTGTTCGTTCACTAGAAAAAATATAAAAGGAACTTAAATAGGGCTTCAATGGGGTCTTGGGTGGGTATCCATTTACGAGGAAGTTAATGGTGTAGCTTATTGCTGAAGTTGCGCGCCCGATGGCTAAAACTAGATCTAATCAATTCAACATGGTCGAGCTTATTTGACTATTACTACTGAGTTTTTAAATTCCAGCTACAACTATATTATTATAGATCTTAATATCAACAGTATGATAAAGCTTGGTGGCCGGGTCGGTAGGAGGATGAACAGATAGGTCAGGAGGGTTGGGTAATAGATCAGGTGGGTGGGTAATAGATCAGGTGGGTGGGTGGTTGGCTTGGGTGCGCAGGGGAACGAGATAGGTGAGCAAGGTGGGTGGGCGTGGTGGGTCTGGGTGAGGCAACGTGGGTGGTTGATTGGGTTGGCAGGGTGAGTGGGTGGGTGGGTGTGTGGGAAGGGTGGAAAGTGGCTGGATGGGTAGTGGGAAAGAGGTCTTTGTAAGGGTTCAATAAGTTCATAATATGACTAGTTCCGTGGGGAATTTTTATCTCTGGAAAAATGGACCCAAGGGGAAACATAGGTCAAGTGGGGAAAACTAGACCTCGGGGATCGTCTCCCACAGCGGGGTGCCGATCCAGCGTCTCAGACAGTAATTCCTGTATGCACTTGTTTTTTTTTTTTTTTACCCAAGCTATGTCGGAAATCCCACTGGTTTCAAAATATAAATTTTGCCCTAGACAGCACTGATATAACCAATCTATATTTTCTCACACCTTAATATAAATTTTGCCCTAGACAGCACTGATATAACCAATCTATATTTTCTCACACCTTGCACTAGCTTTCAGGAGAGTGAGGTATGACCGAGCAGTGGGCTGTGTATGAAGAGGAAGCGGCCACGTCTCTATTTATACCCACAGTGTCAGTTCCTGCTTCCAGCCACGCCTCCTCGCTCCTGACTAAGCCAAGGTCCTCAGCAGTTACGACACTGCTCCGTCACTCTCAGCCTGCTTTTGGATATTGTGTTCATTAATATTTCCCCCCCCTTTTTTTTTTTTTTTTAGATATGGTACTATGGTTTCATTTACCATAAATGTCACCCCACCAATAACCTGAGCCTCAACACTTCACTGAATATCATCCTGAAATGATAAAATTACATAGGAAAACTGCTTCCCATATTTATTGCCTTAATCTCTCGTTCAGTGTAGACTGAAGCGAAAGGCGATTTTATTTTTCACAAGAATGACATAGGAATATGGTGATACTCTTTGTGAGCATCTGGATTCTACTCAGACGGGTTTCAAGTCATATTCTTCCATATCTTTTGCCTGTGTCTCGTACA
The DNA here is from genome assembly GCA_018397915.1 of Birgus latro. Classification (NCBI taxonomy): domain Eukaryota; kingdom Metazoa; phylum Arthropoda; class Malacostraca; order Decapoda; family Coenobitidae; genus Birgus; species Birgus latro. The sequence continues at coordinate 1,990 of JAGKTI010008736.1, forward strand.
AGTGCCTCTACATGTAACAACCGACAGGAGGGATTGTCATTTCTTACTCCTATAACCTTTTCACGTCTCCTCAAAAGAGTGTGGAAAGCTGTTCTTTTTACACCGTTTCTTTTTCCTCTCTTCCAAAAAATGTTAAACGTGGCACCATTCCTGTATTGCTTCAGCAATTCGCTTTATACTTGATGTAATTGTTTCAGTTACCAATAGCCCTAGAACTTTTGTGATTTTTATTAAACCTTCTTAAAGGGATTTCTGGGGGTCAAATGTCAAATCATATAAACACACTAAGTTTGAGAAATTCTATGTTTATATATGGTCACCCAGCATCTTGGCAATTTACAAAACCATGTCGATGTGCCGAAACTGTACCGAAACCATCTTGTATTGCCTTAGGAATGTCGGTAATCTTGTTTTTTTTGTTTTTTTTTTAAATTAGAGTACCTCATGGTGACTGTATTCAGATAATGAATGGCCTCTCGTACTGCATGAGAAGTGAAGGTAGAAAAGTTGATACCAATGTTAGCACATCGACTGTGAATAGCAAGCATAAGATAACTAGTACTTCACTAAACTGAAGGAGTTAACTGGAGGACTAACCCAGGAAGGTAAGTCTCACTTACGTAGGCCACTCTTGCTAATGGAACCATTGGTATTTTAATCCAGCAGTCGGCTCGGTTCAAACTAAAAATAAAGGCACCATTATGTTGTTAAAGGCAGATTCTCTGAAGTGTAACCCAAGTGGAATGGCCAATGCCTAGCAACTTAATGGTCCTAGGTGCAAGTTTTGTGCAGGTCATGTGGATGCGGCGCGTCAATTCTATTTCCTAAGGGGCAGCCGGAGGTTCTTTTTATGATACAATGCCACCAGGGCCGTAGGTTGGTACCCGACTTTGGTGATGGGAAAGTTTGTCACAAATTTTTACTGCAACTTTGTTGTGTGCATAAGGGTGAGGATGGTGGAGAGAAGTGGGTAAGATGGGTTGGCATGGTGATGGGTGGCGAAGAATTCTGTGGGTAATGTACGAGTACTTTGTGAAAGTAGGCGTTTTTGGTTTATTGGATATGACCATGGCACTGGGTAAATGCAGTACTTTCTCCTAGCAATGCAAGAGGGAAAAAGAAGCCTGCAATGCTCTCCCATCAGATACAGCTAAAGACACAAGTAAAAAAAAAAGTGTCATAAGGTGCTTTTGATATGTCAGTTCTTGTCATTCATGACTGGAGAAAGACAAGCGAGCAGGACGACTGAAATTGGTGCTGTTGTAGGGCGGGACACGACGGAGCCTGTGAATGTGCATGCTGTAGGTTGGCCTGTAGCCGAAATAATAAATTTACGATATGCGCCATCTGGAAGCAAATATGGGGAGGATAAGAACAGAGGAAAGAATTAGCGAAGCTGTACCTGTTGTGACTGTTACCACATCATAGGCGGATCTAGGCGGCTATTCTGGGAGGGGGGGGGGAAGCGAGAAAGGGGCGCCATAGACGGCTATTCTAGGGGGGAGGGGGGCAAGCAAGAAACAGGCTTCCGATAGTAACCAGCTTATTTAAATTTTCACTACTTATTACGTATATATCTAATTCTTATAAGTAACTTTTGGAAGGTTAGGCTAGACATACAGTGAACGTTTCTATACGAAAACGTTCTGTAACGTCCCCATTTCCACACACACACACACACACACACACACACACACATGTATTAAAAGATAATTTTTGTGTGCGGTATCTCTATGTCTGGGTAATGGTGAGGTGCCCGACGCTACTTCTTGCCTATGGCCCTAAGAGTTGAAAGGAACAAGAGGCGCAGCAAACAACTAGTAGGAATTACAGAGGGGCGCCAACATACCTCCTGGGGGGGGGGGGGCAGGGCCCCAATGGCCCCCCCCCCTAAATCAGCCAGTGTACCACATGCCAAGAAAATATTCAGTATAACCAGTGTAGATGTCATTTGTACGGATGCTTATAAAGTTTAAGTCAAAGGTGGAATAAAAACTAGGGTGAGGTGTGTAGAAAGAAGCATGTGGGAAGAGTTAAGATGGTGATGGGTAGTAGGCCACGGTGAGGCGAATATGCCCTGCGAAAATGGGGCTGTTCTTGCCGTTGAGAAGGTGTAAGTCACAAACTGATCTTATGAGTTCAGTGTGTGGGGAAGGAGGGAGGAGGGAGAAAAAGGGTAGGATGAGTGTTTAATTAAACTTTTTCTTCAGCATATAAACCACAAATCAAATAAGGAGCACTCAGAGTGCAGTACCTACACACTACAGCTGGACTGAGAGCCGGGCACTTTATTTATATTTCTTTGACTTTCGACTGTCGGTTCTTAGAAATAAAAATACATGTTTCTCTGGCTCTCAACCCATCCTCCAAAACTTGGTCCAAGCCGGACGAAAGTTGACCTATTTTTCTTAAAACAGAATCCGTTCATTTATGGCTGACTTTCGGTCATTCCTGTAAGTCTAAATATAATAACACTATAGAGGACTCATATAACAGATGCACCCAGTCAAATACATTGTAATGAGAGAAAAAATATATATATGTATAGGGATGGAATGAACACAGAGTTTCCCCACTCTGGCAAATCTGTTGTGTGAATGAAGGAGTGATGCTGTGCACTGATAGGTAAACAACTATAGTGTTGTTCCCCAGTGGGAGGGGGCATCCCTCTGTAGGGGAGGAGGTTCCACCCTACCTTAAACATGGCCAGGATAAACTTGCATCAGTACGCTAAACTTCCTGTTGCTAAGTCAAAAGTTATGGCCGAGCATAATGGCTCTGGCTGGTTCTCCCAAGGGCCACACCCCCAAGTGGGGGAGAGCTCTCAAGGTCCCCCCCCTTGCCTATGACCTGTCTCATGTAAAGGTCTACCAATGTGCGAAATTTCATGTTCTTCAGTTAAAAACTATTATTGTTATAAATAAATAAATAAATAAATAAATAAGCCGGAACCCCAGGGGCTACAATCCCATGGGGATGGCTCTAGGAGGTCCTACCGTACTTGAAACCTGGTTCAGCACATGGTCTAGTACAACAGAATGTTTTATATTCCTGACTGACAGTTGCCTGGCCACTAATTTGGGGACTGACCGTGTGAAGCCACTACCTCCAATAACCGTATGAAATTCTATTCAGGGGAACCAGCCATGTGAATGTCGATTTTAGTTGCAACGTACCTCGGATGACCCCCCTGTTGACTCAGCAGTGACCCAGCTTGGAACAAGGCGTATCATTGATGATAAGGATCAATCCATGTCAGATTACAAGAAGAGAACGGGGCCAGAGCTAAACCCGTGATGAGGACCGCCTTCCCTAGAATGCAAAAGCCAAGTCTATCAGAATGGCTTGTCATGACTGCGCTCCTTAGCAGTTGATTGGAAACAGATATACTGCTGTCAGATACGTCAGTGGAGGTAAAGAGGAATGGCTACTGAGATATATCAAGAATGGTTAGAGGGGGACGACTCATTACTCACGACTCCACTCTCCTCTAAATCCCTCTCTTAGTTTATTGATATAGTGTAAGAAGTACTCCAAGACATCGAGTCGTATCGTATGAATTTGTATATAATATATAATGTACAACGCAGCCTAGTAATGTAACTGTTCCCATTTATTGCACCAATAGCTGAAGTCTGACTGATTTTGTTCGAGCAAGTTTGTAAGTGATTCTAATAAGGCTAGGAGTGTCTAACTGTCATGGTGCTAATGATTTTGTTTTTTATGTAATAGCATTTTTAAAAACTCACCTTAAACAATCTGAGGTGGAATATATTACTAAATATGAGCTTGAGCTGGTTGATCAGGTCCTAAGAATGAAATTTCCCAGTAATATTAATAATCCTAATGAACTCAGCCAGATCCAGGAAATAATTTTTAGGGTGAATGAAGATGTTGAAACTCATCATACCACAACTGGTCATGTGCTTAAGGAACAAGAGCCATTTGGCCACAGTCATGACAGTGATAAAAATCCCGAGCATTTGGAACGTGCCGTCTATTTACAGTGATACAGCTCAGAATGTTAATGTTAATGCCTTAAATACTCGTACTAGTGTCAGTGCACAACTTGAATTAGCCGAAATTCAGTTGCAAATGAGACAGTTTCAAGTACGACAAAAAGAACTTGAACCAGGTCACGAGTATGGGCTTTCGATCGAGTCTGGAATAAATCTTTAATTTCCAAATTGCCCTCCTACGGTTTCTATCCTTCTATCTGTGCCTTCATCTCTAGTTTCCTTTCTGGTCGTTCTATAGCCGCCGTTTTAGACGGCCATCGTTCTTCTCCTAGACCTATCAACAGTGGTGTTCCTCAGAGCTCTGTCCTATCACCAACTCTCTTCCTTTTATTCATTAGTGACATTCTAAGCTGTACATCTAACCCTATCCACTCATATGCTGACGATTCCACCCTTCACCTTTCCATTCGGTTTCCGCAACGTTCATCTCAGCCGTTACTTCAACAAAAAAGGGATGAGGCTATGGCACACCTAATGTCTGACTTGGCTCATATCTCTGATTGGGGTAAAAATAATCTTGATATTTTTAATGCATCAAAAACTCAGTTCTTACACTTATCTACCCAACAAAATCTTCCTCAGGATTACCCACTAATGTTTAATAATGAACAGTTATGTCCTGCATCATCCTTGAACCTGCTTGGGGTTTCATTCTCTCGGATTTGTCTTGGAAAGAACATTTTACATCTCTTGTGAAATCTGCTTCCAAGAGATTAGGTGTGCTAAGCCGATTCCGAACTTTCTTTACACCTGCACAGTTGTTGACCTTGTACACGGGTTTTATTCGTCCGTGTATGGAGTACAACTCTCATGTGTGGGGAGGCTCCCCACATGCAGCTCTTCTCAATAGAGTGGAGTCAAAGGCTTTTCGTCTCATTAACTCTCCTCCTCTTACTGATTCCCTTCAACCTTTGTCTCTTCGCCGCACTGTTGCATCTTTAGCTCTCTTCTATCGCTACTTCAGCGGTCACTGTTCCTCTGAACTGTCTGCTTGCATCCCTCCACCTCTACGACGGGCACGTAGTACCCGTTTAGCAACAAACTCTCATCCCCTTTCTGTCCAACTCTCTAATGCAAGAGTTAACCGTTACTCCCAGTCCTTCATTTATGCAACTGGTCATCTATGGAACTGTCTTCCTCCGTCTGTATTTCCTACTTCCTATGATCTCCAGTCTTTCAAACGCAGTGTGTCCAGGCATCTCGAAATGAACGGATCTTGAATTTGGCCCTGTTTTGTATTGTTTTTGCTTTTTCTTGGAAGGAACAGTATGCAGGCCTGTGGCCTTTGGTTCCTTCTTCCTTGCACAAAAAAAAAAAAAAACTAGCACTTGTGGCGCTTCTGCTAGTGACCTTTCTTATATTGCCAAGAACATAAATCTGGTCCTTCCCTTTAGTGACAGAGTTGTCACCAAATACTTCTGAACGTCTGAGAAGATGGCACGTCGTCTTTCGTTGCTTAAGGACTCCTGGTCGATATTACTGCAGAGTGTATGATAGGGTAAGACACAGGGGGGGCCTGTATTGCTTTATCAGTTGACCAATATGCTGATTATAAGGTGGTAGAGGATGCAATTCTCAATGTTTATGAATTTGTATAAGTTCAAGGTTTGAAACAATTACAGACTAAATTATCAGACCCGTGTCGAATATGCTAGAGTACTTCAAGGTGTTTTTGATCAGTGGCTACATCCTAAGATGATTAACTAGGATTTTACTAAGTTGAGAGGGCTTATGATCTTGGAGAACTTCACTAAGAATATTGCCAAGGATTCTGATTGATTGATTGATTGTATTAACCTGAGGAGTCTCGTCGACGTACAGGTATGTTGCAACGTTTTGTCACAGCTACACCCATCGACGTACCCGTACGTTACGCAATTGCAAGGTCAGTCATTTGCACAATTTTCAAGTTTCACGATTGGTTTTTGGTAGGCATATGTGGGAGACCTTCCTCTATCTGCTGTCAAGTAGGGATACTGCCTGGCCCCACCTGACCCCCCCTCCCCCCTTCCCCCCCACACTCAGCAATTCACCTGTTAGCAGTGACCCGGCCAGTAAAGTCGTGTCGCGCCACAGTCTCTCCAGTGATGAAATTCAGTGAAAGTGATTCCTGAGGTGGAGACAAAGAAATAANCCCCACCTGACCCCCCCCTCCCCCCTTCCCCCCCACACTCAGCAATTCACCTGTTAGCAGTGACCCGGCCAGTAAAGTCGTGTCGCGCCACAGTCTCTCCAGTGATGAAATTCACAGTGAAAGTGATTCCTGAGGTGGAGACAAAGAAATAAAGAAGCTAGAGCAAGAAACAAACAGAAGTGATGCGGTGGTAATGTCGTTAAGGAAAGTGCCATAAGTGCCATATGTGGATGTGTTTGGTGACTGAACTATGCTTATATTGTCTACATAACTGTGTGAAAACCAATATAGTCTTGTACTACACATAAATTCGTACCAAATAAGTAAGTAGATACATAATTTAAAGTGGCTTGAATTGGTTAACCCTCCCATAGTTCGTTTCCTTTGAAGCCAGATACCCTGAGAGAGAACAAAATGTAAGGTTGACTATCACCTGTAGCAACATTTATAAGCTCAGGAGGGCGATGTCTCTATGAATTTTCGATGTTTCTCACCAAAAGCGGAGGTTTCAGCAAAAAAAAAAAATCCGAAAATGCTTGGGAGTGGGGGTATCGGAGGTAGGATATCCGTCGGGACGTGACAGGTTAAAATCTGGCGGCGCAACTGCCAGGGTCATATGCCGCCGAACAACAAGCTAAAGGAAGCAGCAAATAAAAAATGAATATTCAAAATAAAGTTAATAACTGTTATTAGAAATAAAACACTGAGAAGTATAAAATAATAGGTAATAAAATATCAATTACCTATAAAAGTGAAAGGAGGCCCACCTCCTGAAGGAAACTAAAAGCACCAGTAAAATTGCTACAGGCTCTATCAAGTATCGAAAAGAAACAGTAGGCACCATCTGTCCCTCTATGCCTATGCAGGAATCTCAGACATAGGTCCCTCATACTTGGACACTCGACCAGCAAGTGACGGACAGTAAGGGGAACAAGGCAATCATCACAGTACAGTTGAGTCTCACCACTCATGAGAAACCCATGTGTAAGCCGAGAGTGACCAATGTGAAACCTAGCAAGAGCCACCTCCAGACGCCGTGACATGGAGGGGATAACTCTTGGCACAACCACTCTCTGAAAGATTTCTTTTAGTATATTATGAGCAACACCATCCCAGTGTCTCCGCCAATACGTACGAATTATGCAGCGCAAGTAAGGTGTTACATCAGAAGCAGTAGTGGATAGTCTGATGGGGGCGGTTGAGAAGCCACAGCTTTAGCTTATGTATCTGCCCTCTCATTGCCTACCACACAATCATGTGCGGGAACCCAGCAGAAATCGACTCTCTTCCCCTGACAACAAATGAGGAACAGCCACTCCAAAATAGCTAAGACTATAGGATGGGAAGAGTTAAAAGAGTTCAGGGCCAAAAGCGTCCCTTAAGAGTCACTAAAAATAGTAAAATAAGTGTCATGGTGAACAAACACCAACTTCAGGGCTAAAACGAAAGCAGGCAATTCCGCAGTAAAAACTGTGGCAGCAAAAGGAAGACTACCTCCACGGCTAAAATTGGGAAATACCATCCAAAACCAATACCAGAGGCGGATTTAGGGCCTTCAATATACACAAGCTCAGAACATTCATGACTAGAAGGATGTTCTAAAAATAATTGTATAAGAGACTGAGGAGCAACAGAATCCTTTGAACCTACCAAACACCTGCAGAAAGCAACCTTGGGCAAGATCCATGGTGCAGCCCTCGGGATCCGAACCAGACTGACAGGTACTGCTGACAAAGCAAACTCCTCCATGATATCCTGAACCCTATAGCTAAATGGATGAGGCATGTGACTGTGCCTACGATAATACAAAAAACAAGACTGTTGCATCACACACTCACAGACAAGTGTGTCTGGAAGGCGACGAATCTGGAGTCAGTACCGCGCTGCAACAGACTGATGCAGCAGACCTAAGGGAGGCACACCAGCTTCCACCAACAAGTTGGGAATTGGAGATGACCGAAAATCGCCAGTTGCAATGCAAAGACCAGCATGATACACAGCATCTAGAGTTTTTAGTCTGGACTCTGTGGCAGAGGAGTAGACCTCACAGCCATATGAGAGCTTGGATGTTACAAAAGCCTGAAACAGATGCAAGAGTGTCCTCGATCAGCACCCCAAGAGGTATGGGACAGAACCCTCAACAGACTGAGAGCCTTTATATATGATACTTTAAGACTTGCCAAGTGTGAAACCCAAATCAAACGGCAATCAAACATCAGGCCCAAGAATTTCATCTCTGCCACACAACGGAGTCTCCTGCCACAAAGCTGGAGATCAGGGTCCGGGTGTACCCCTCTCATCCTACAAAAGTGTATAGCCACAGCCTTAGAAGGGAAAAACCAAAAACCCTTTGAAGTGGCCCAGGCAGATATCTTGTCCAAGGCAAGCTGCATGTGCCACTCCATAGCAGACATGTGGGAGCCAGAAAACCATATAGCTAAGTCATCCACATAAAAAGAGATGAGGATACCCCAGCAGGCACAGTGTCAAGGATAGCACTGATGACCACTGCAAACAGGGAAACACTTAAGACACTCCTCTGTGGGACAACTTCCTCCTGGCACAGCAGAACAGAGAGGGTAGAACCCACACGGACCCGAACACACGATCAGTCAAGAAGTCTTCAAGCAACACAGGCAGGCGACCACGTAAACCAAAGGCATGAAGTTGTTGGAGGTTGCCATGGCGCCAGGCAGTGTCATAAGCCTTCTCAAGGTCAAAGAACACAGCCACAAGATGTTGCTTAGAGGCAAAAGCTTCACAGATCGATGCCTCGAGCCTATTAAGGTTGTCCGAAGTACATCGGAATTTACGGAAGCAACTCTGCGAAGGAGAGAGAAAGCAACCCTTCTCGAGAAACCACACAAGCCTGACACTGGCCATCTTTTCGAAATGCTTGCACATGCACAATGTTAAAGCAACTGGGCGATAGTTGGAAACCTGGGAATCGTCCTTACCAGGCAGGGAAATGGGAGGGACAACACCCAACTTCCAACTCCTGGGAAGAGAGCCCTCACTCCAAACCCTGTTAAAAAGGTCCAATAAAAACTGAAGTGAATCAGCCGGCAGATGACGGTGCATAACGTATGGAATTTCGTCAGGCCCAGGATTGGTGTCACCACACTCTGAGAGGGCAGCACACAGCTCATGGAGACTGAAGTATAAATTTTACGGCTCTCTGCCACGAGACCGAAAGTCAAGACCCAGCCTCTCCTGATTCCTATGAAAGCTAGTACACGGTTTAGAAGGATCACTTTTAGAGACAGCATACAACTGATTTGCAAAAGCAGAGGCTACTGCATCTGGTGCAGACACAAGATCGCCCTGAAGTCGCAACACCAGTGGGGAGAGAGGTGAGAACCTACCAGAAATCTTGCGCACCTTTTCCCACACCATTGGCATTGGAGTTGAGGACGTAAATGTAGAAACATACGACCTCCACGAGTTGCGGCCATCCTTCATGACCAGTGTACAGTGAGCACGTGCTTTGCGAAACTGGATTTTTAGGGGGGGAGGGGAGGAAATCACGATTGGAAAAATACCAATGGGCAGCCGCTTTGTAAGCTCCTTTTGCTATAGAACATTCATCATTCCACCATGGCATAGGTCTCCGGGAAAATACACCAGAAGTCCGCGGGATGGAATGAATCCCTGCTGAGAAGAGTCTTAGTAAAATAACGTTCAGCATCATCAATAGCTGAAAAATCAGTAACCTTCTAAGCATGTACACACAGTTCCTCAAAGAGAGATCAATCAGCCCTATCATTTGATTGATTGATTGATTGTATTAAAATCTGCCGGCGCAATTGCCAGGGTCATATGCCGCCGGACAACAAACTATAAGATGCAGCAAATAAAAATCGAATACTAAAAATAAAGTTAATAACTGTTACTAGGAATAAAACATGGAGAAGTATAAAAGAATAGAGAATAAAATAACAATTAGTTATAAAGGTGGAAGGAGGCCCGCCTCATGAAGAAAACTAAAAACATCAGTAAAATTGCTACAGGCTCCACCAAGCATTGAAGAGAGACAGTAGGCACCATCTGTCCCTCTATGCCTATGGAGGAATCGCTGACGTAGGTCCCCCAAACTTAGACACTCGACAAGCAAGTGTTGGATAGTAAGAGGAACAAGGCAATCATCACAGTACGGTTGAGTCTCACCACTCATGAGGAACCCATGTGTAAGCCGACAGTGACCAATGCGAAGCCTAGCAAGAGCCACCTCTAAAGGCCGTGGCAGGGAGGAAAGAACCCTTGGCACAAGCACCCTCAGAAAGATTTCTTTTAGTTTATTATGAGCAACACCATCCCAGTGTCTAGCAGCATGTCTGAATTCTGGACTGCAAGTAATATGTTATATCAGAAGCAAGGAACGGGTAGTCGGATGGGGGCTGTTGAGAAGCCGCAGCTTTAGCCAATGTATCTGCCCTCTCATTGCCCACAACACCAACATGTGCGGGAGCCCAGCAGAAATCCACTCTCTTCCCCCGACGACGAATGAGGAAGAGCCACTCCAAAATAGCTAAAATTAGAGGATGGGAGGAGTTAAAAGAGTCCAGGGCCATAAGTACCCCCTGAGAGTCGCTAAAAATAGTAAAATGATGGTCTTGGTGAACAACACCAACTTCAGGGCTAAAACAATAGCTGACAACTCTGCAGCAAAAACTGAGGCAGCCAATGGAAGACTACCTCCACGGTGAAAGTTGGGAAATACCACTCCAAAACCAACACCAGAGGCGGATTTAGAGCCATCAGTATACACAGGCACTGAACCATCATGCCTAGAAGTATGTTCTAAAAACAACTGTAAAAGAGACTGAGGAACGACAGAATCCTTTGGGCCCGCCAAAGACCTGCAGAAAGTTACCTTGGGCAAGATCCATGGCGCAACCCTCGGGATCCGAACCGGACTGACAGTTACTGCCGATAAACCAAACTCCTCCATGATATCCTGAACCCTATAGCCAAACGGATGAGGCATGTGAGGGTGCCTATGATAATACAAAAAACAAGACTTGTCGCATCACACACTCACAGCAAGTGAATCTGGAAGGCGATGAATCCAGAGCAAACATCGCACTGCAACAGACTGACGCAGCAGACCTAAGGGAGGCACACCAGCCTTCACCAACAAGCTTGGAATCGGAGATGATCGAAAAGCGCTAGTTGCAAGGCGAAGACCAGCATGATACAGCATCTAGAGTTTTCAGTCTGGACTCTGTTGCAGAGGAGTAGACTGCACAGCCATACGACAGTTTGGATGTCACAAAAGCCTGAAACAGATGCAAGAGTGTTATCCGATCAGCACCCCAAGAGGTATGGGACAGAAACCACAACAGACTGAGAGCCTTCACACATGATACTTTAAGATTTGCCAAGTGTGAAACCCAAGTCATATGGCGGTCAAACGTCAGGCCCAAGAATTTAGTCTCTGCCACACAATGGAGTCTCCTGCCACAAAGCTGGAGTTCAGGGTCCGGGTGTACCCCTCTCATCCTTCAAAAGTGTATAGCCACAGTCTTAGAAGGGGAAAACCAAAAACTCTTTCAAGTTGCCCTAGCAGAAATCTTATCCAAGGCAAGCTGCATACGCCGCTCAATAGCAGACATGTGGGAGCCAGAAAACCATATGGCTAAGTCATCCACAAAAAGAGATGAGGATACCCAAGCAGGCACAGTGTCAAGGATACCATTGATGGGCACTGCAAACAGGGAGACACTGAAGACACTCCCCTGTGGGACACCTTCCTCCTGGCACAGCGGCGCGGAGAGGGTAGAACCCACACGGACCCGAAACACACGATCAATCAGGAAGTCTTCAAGTAGCAAAGGCAGCCGACTGTGTAAACCAAAAGCATGAAGTTGTTGGAGGATGCCATGGTGCAAGTTTTTTTTTTTTTAATGCAAGGAAGAAGGAACCAAAGGCCACAGGCCTGCATACTGTTCCTTCCAAGAAAAAGTAAAAACAATACAAAAGAGAGCCAAATTCAAGATCCGTTCATTTCGAGATGCCTGGACACACTGCGTTTGAAAGACTGGAGATCATAGGAAGTAGGAAATACAGACAGAGGAAGACAGTTCCAAAGTTGACCAGTTGCATAAATGAAGGACTGGGAGTAACGGTTAACTCTTGCATTAGAGAGTTGGACAGAAAAAGGATGAGAGTTTGTTGCTAGACAGGTACTACGTGCCCGTCGTAGAGGTGGAGGGATGCAAGCAGACAGTTCAGAGGAACAGTGACCGTTGAAGTAGCGATAGAAGAGAGATAAAGATGCAACAGTGCGGCGAAGAGACAAAGGTTGAAGGGATTCAGTAAGAGGAGGAGAGTTGATGAGACGAAAAGCCTTTGACTCCACGCTATTGAGAAGAGCTGCATGTGGGAAGCCTCCCCACACATGAGAGTTGTACTCCATACACAGGAGAATAAAACCCGTGTACAAGGTCAACAACTGTGCAGGGGTAAAGAAAGTTCGGAATCGGCTTAGCACACCTAATCTCTTGGAAGCAGATTTCACAAGAGATGTAATATGTTCTTTCCAAGACAAATCCTGAGAGAATGAAACCCCAAGCATGTTCAAGGATGATGCAGGACTTAACTGTTCATTATTAAACATTAATGGGTAATCCTGAGGAAGATTTTGTTGGGTAGATAAGTGTAAGAACTGAGTTTTTGATGCATTAAAAATAACAAGATTATTTTTACCCCAATCAGAGATATGAGCCAAGTCAGACATTACGTGTGCCATAGCCTCATCCTTTTTTTGTTGAAGTAACTGCTGAGATGGACGTTGCTGAAACCGAATGGAAAGGTGAAGGGTGGAATCATCAGCATATGAGTGGATAGGGTTAGATGTACAGCTTAGAAGGTCATTGATGAATAAAAGGAAGAGAGTTGGTGATAGGACAGAGCCCTGAGGAACACCACTGTTCATAGGTCTAGGAGAAGAACGATGGCCGTCTACAACAGCGGCTATAGAACGACCAGAAAGGAAGCTAGAGATGAAGGCACAGACAGAAGGATAGAAACCGTAGGAGGGCAGTTTGGAAATTAAAGATTTATGCCAGACTCGACCGAAAGCCTTTGAGATGTCAAGTGCAATGGCAAAGCTTTCGCCAAAGTCCCGAAAGGAGGATGACCAGGAGTCTGAAAGGTAGGTGAGAAGATCGCCAGTGGAGCGTCCCTGACGGAACCCATACTGACGATCAGAAAGAAGGTTGTGACAGGAAAGATGCTTTAAAATTTTTCTGTTAAGGATTGACTCGAAAACTTTTGAGACACAGGATGTTAAAGCAACTGGACGATAGTTAGAGGGTTGGGAATGGTCACCCTTCTTTGGGACTGGCTGAATGAGAGCAAACTTCCAGCAAGAAGGAAAGGTACATGTTCATAGACAAAGGCGAAAGAGTTTACCTAGGCAGGGTGTAAGCACAGAAACACAGTTTTTGAGGACAACAGGAGGAACTCCATCAGGACCATATGCCTTGTTAGTATTGAGGCAAGTGATGGCAGAAAATACATCAGCTGAAGAAATTTTAATGTCAGTCAGGAGGAAGGTAGAGGGGGGAAGTGATGGAGGAATAGCACCGGCATCGTCTAAGGTGGAATTGGAGGAGAAAGTCTGAACGGAGAGATCTGCTTTATCAGTAGAAGAAATAGCTACAGAGCCATCAGAGTAGAAAAGAGGAGGGAAGGATGATGAGGTGAAGTTGTTAGAAAGGTTTTTGGCAAGGAGACAGAAGGAGCAAGAAGAATTCGAGTTGGAGAGTTGAGAACATTTAGCACGGATGAAATCATTTTTAGCAGAGCGAAGAACAGACTTAGCACGATTCCGGGCAGAAATATATAAAGATGTGATTCAGGGGTGGGTTGGCTCCGGTACCTCTTATAGGCCCTCTCCTTGTAGCGGACAGCATTAGAACAAGCATGATTAAACCAAGGCTTTCTTCCATTAGTCAGAGGATATGAGAAAGGAATGTATGCTTCCATGCCCGAGAGAATAACCTCCGTAATGCGCAAGGCACACTCAGATGGCTCCGGCCATGGAAGCAATAATCATTCCAAAGAAAATCAAAGAAGCACTGCCTGAGGGCCTCCCAATCTGCAGCTCTAAAGTGCCACAGGCGGCGTTTCTTTGGAGGGTCCACAGGCCGTACCGGAGCGATAGGACAGGTTAAGGTAATAAGGTTATGATCGGAGGAGCCCAACAGAGAGAAAAGATTAACAGTGTAAGCAGAAGGATTAGTTGTTAGGAAAAGGTCAGATATGTTGGAACTCTCTCCAAGGCGGTCAGGGATACGGGTAGGGTGCTGTACAAGCTTCTCTAGGTCATTAAGGATAGAAAAGATGTAGGCTTATTTACCAGGTGGATCAGTGAAAGGAGAGGAGAGCCAAAGGTGGTGGTGAACAATGAAATCTCCTAGAAAGGAGATTTCAGAGAAAGGAGAAATGGGTAGAATGTGTTCCATCGTAGAAGTAAGATAGTAAAAGAATTTTTGATAGTCAGTAGAATTGGGAGATAAGTAAACAGCACAGATATATTTAGTCAGAGAATGACAGGAAAGCCAAAGCCAGAGAGTAGAGAATTCAGAAGAATCAAGTTCAGGAACACGAGAGCAAGATAGATCGTTGCGTACATATATGCAACAACCACCTTTGGCTTTGAAATGAGAATAGAGAAAGTAGGGGGATACAGAAAAGGGTTTGCTGTCAGTTGCCTCAGACAGCTGAGTCTCAGAGAGAAAGAGAAGGTCAGGTTTAGAGGAGAAGAGGTGGTGTTCAACGGAGCGAAAGTTAGAGTAAAGGCTGCGAATGTTACAGAAATGAAGGAGTGAGTCAGACAGTGGTTCTAGGCAGCTCTGTGTCATATGCTTTCTCAAGATCAAAGAACACTGCCACAAGATGTTGCTTGGAGGCAAAAGCTTCACAGATCGAAGCTTCACAGATCGATGCCTCGAGCCTGATGAGGTTGTCCGAAGTAATCGAAATTTACAGAAGCCACTCTACGAAGAAGAGAGGAAGCAACCCTTCTCTAGAAACCACAGAAGCCTGATATTGACCATCTTTTCAAATAGCTTGCACACGCACGATGTTAAAGCAATTGGGCGATAGTTGGAAATCTGGGAATGATCCTTACCAGGCTTGAGAATGGGGAGGACAACACTCAACTTCCAGCTCTTGGGAATAGAGGCCTTGCTCCAAACCCTGTTAAAAACATCCAATAAAAACTGAAGTGAATCAGTCAGCAGATGACGTAGCATAACGTATGGAATTTCGTCAGGCCCAGGAGCGGTATCACCACACTCTGAGAGGGCAGCACATAGCTCACTGAGACTAAAATCTAAGTTATATGGCTCCCCGCCACGAATGAATGAATGAATGAATGGATGAAATTGACTTGGCAGCGCAACAGCAAAGGTCATATGCCGCCGAACACAAAAACTGTAAAAAGGTCAGCATAATGTAAAAACAATAAAAGGAGGAGACATAGAACACTCAAAAAACTAAAAGACAAATATAAGTGAAAAACACCATAAAGAGAGTTATAAGAACAACATTAAAATATAAATTAAAACGAATTGAGCGCTATAGCTTCCTCAGTAGGCCAGCATGAGTTAAAAAAGAGAAAGTGCCTCCTTTTGCAGTACAAGCCTCCTCCCCGAGCACCAAGGAGAGAAGGTAGGACCCGTCACCGGTCCGGCACCTTGAAAGGTACCGCTGACGAAGGTCTTCCAGACTGGGGCACTCCACAAGAAAGTGCAGTACTGTCAAAGGAACTAGGCAATCATCACAAAAGGGAGGGGGAGCCCTCTCCATTAAAAAACCATGGGTCACCCTAGTGTGACCAATCCGCAGGCGAGCTAAGGCTGTCTCCCACTGGCGGGACATTCCTACATACCCTCCATCACCCAGGTCTTGACGAATACTGCGAAGCTTATTTGACCCAACGGCATCCCACCTCTTCTGCCAACAAGAACGCGCAGCCGTCATACTGGCTACACGGAGATCCTCAAACGGGACACGGTAAAGAGGAGAGAATTGGCGTGATGCAGCAGCTTTCGCTAAGGAGTCAGCTCGTTCATTACCCACAACCCCCACATGGGCAGGGACCCAACACGTCTTTACAGAGTACCCACGATTATTCAACAAGTAGAGCCACTCCAGGATGGCCAAGACTAGGGGATGAGATGAGGAGGTACAAGACAAAGCTTGCAAGGCACTGGCAGAGTCACTAAAAATGGTAAAAGAAGATGGAGGTAAACTAAAAATCAATTCAACTGCAACTAAAATAGCAGTAAGTTCAGCAGTAAAAATGGATGTGGAACGAGGGAGACTCCCGCCACGGCTAAAATCATTAGGAATGACGCCAAACCCAGTCTCAGAAAGGGATTTGGACCCATCTGTATACACAGGGATTGAGTCACTGTGGGTAGTGGCATGTTCCAAAAAGTAAGAGAGGGCCGCCTGTAAGGAAAGGGAGGTCTTTCTCTCTGGGAAGTAAACACACGGTTGGACCTCTGGAAGAAGCCATGGAGGCACTCGGGAAACACGTACTGGGCAAACAGGGGAGGAGGGAAAACACAGCTCCTCCATGGCAGCCCTTACTCTGTACCCAAATGGGTGGGGATGGTGAGGATGGGTGTTGTAAAAGTGGTGAAGAGTAATCTCAGAGACAGCCCTACTACACAGAGAGTTGGGAAGACGGTGGAGGCGGTGCCAACACCGCACTAATAAGGACTGTCTACGGATATCCAATGGTGGCTCATTTGCATCAACCAACAGACTAGGTATCGGTGACGAGCGGAAAGCCCCAGTAGACAGACGGATCCCAGCATGATGGACTGAATTTAATGGGCGTAGCCGTGCCTCCGAAGCTGACGAGTACACCTCACACCCATAGTCTAGTTTGCTCCTCACTAACGTGCGGTAAAGGTGTAGCAGGGTAGTTCTGTCGGCACCCCATGACAGATGTGACAAGGTCCGTAGGAGAGAAAGGGCTCGATGACATGACTGACGTAAAGAGCGCATATGAGGGACCCATGTCAACCTCCTATCGAAAATAAGGCCAAGGAACTTTGCCTCACCTACAACTCGCACTCTCTGGCCGTACAATTGGAGGTCTGGGTCTGGATGTATACCTTTGATATGACAGAAATGTAAGGCCACTGTTTTAGTTGGTGAAAAACGGAAGCCATGCATGGTAGCCCAGTGTGAGACCCTGTCCAGAGCAAGCTGCATTCTGCGCTCTGCCACAGCCATTCGGGAAGCAGCAAACCATAGTGTTAAATCATCAACATATAGAGAGGCAGATACTCCTTCTGGAACTGATGCTGCAATACCATTCAACGCAATTGCAAACAGAGTCGCACTAAGGACACTCCCTTGAGGCACCCCTTCCTCCTGAGGGTATGACGTAGACAAGTTGGAACCAACTCGAACCTTAAATTTACGATCACGAAGGAAATCGATTAGAAACAGGGGCAGTCTTCCACGTAATCCTATAGAGTGTAGTTCCTTGTATATCCCAAATCTCCATGTTGTGTCGTATGCCTTTTCCAGATCAAAGAAAACGCATACTAGGTACTGCTTCCTAGCAAAGGCAGCACAAACTGCTGCTTCAAGACGTACCAGCGCATCTATTGTTGAACGATACTTTCTAAAACCAGACTGACAATTAGAAAGAGCCTCATTCCTTTCGAGGAAATATGTAAGGCGAGTATTAACCATTTTTTCAAACAGTCTGCACATGCAGGACGTCAAAGCAATCGGCCTATATTCAAGAGGACTGTACCCTGCTTTCCCTGGCTTTTGGAATGGCAGTACAATAGCTTCACGCCAAGAGGTGGGTAAAGAAGAGTTCCTCCAAATTCTATTAAAAAGGTTGAGGAGAGAACACTGGGTATTCTCATCTAAGTGCTGAAGCATCGCATATAGTATGTCATCCGGCCCTGGAGATGTGTCATGACAAAGGGAAAGGGCAAACTGTAGCTCGTGAGAAGAGAAAGGGAGATTGTACGTTTCCCTATTCTCCGAACAAAAGTCCAGCACCTTAGCTTCCTCAAACTCTCTGTGTCTAGAAAACGTTGAAGTGGCAGCGTCCCTATGAGAGACTGCTGCAAATGCAGATGCCATAGTATCGGCCACAATCGCGGGGTCACCGACGGGAATGCCATTAACCTTCAACACAGGGGACTTAGTTGGAGTAAATTTTCCTGAAATTTTCCTGACCCTCTTCCACACCTGAGACACTGGCGTCCTAGAGTTAATTGAGGAAACATATGCTTTCCAAGATTCCCGCCTAACATCTTTGAGCACCTGACGAGCCTTAGCCCTTGCCCTCCTGAACTGAATAAGATTATGTTCAGTTCTGCATCTTCGATAGCGGGAAAAAGCTATCTTCTTAGCCCGTACGGCAACCCTGCATTCCTCATTCCACCAGGGGAGAGGTCTAGAGCGATACATGCCAGAGGTTTTTGGGATAGCTTCAAGGGCAGCAGAATGCAAAGTGGAGGTGAAAAAGGAAACGGCTTCATCTATAGTTGGATATTCCTCTGCAGAGGAATCAAAAGATGCCAAAGCAGAGAAAAGTGACCAGTCCGCCTTATCTAGTTTCCACCTCGGTAAGCGGGAACAGGGACCAGATGTCGGTAATGTAAGGAGGACAGGGAAGTGGTCACTCCCATGCAAGCTCTCCATAACCTCCCAGGTGAAATCCAGGATGCAGTCGGGTGAGCAAACAGACAGGTCGATGGCAGTAAAGGAATTTGTTTGGGGATGAAAATGTGTAAAAGCACCAGTGTTTATTAATGCAAGGTCTCCAGCCTCCAGTAGTGATGCCATCAAGTCTCCACGTTGGTTAGTCAGGCAATCACCCCACATTGGATGGCGACAATTAAAGTCCCCCAAGAGTAGAAAGAGTGAAGGTAACTGACGAATGAGGAGTTCGAGCTCGTCCCTGCTGACTGTTGTGTTGGGTGGTAAATATATGGAACATACTGTATAATAACGGTGAAGGAAAACTCGAGCAGCAATAACCTGTAGAGGCGTAGTAAGATTCAGGCGGATGAATGGGGTGTCATTGCGTAGGAGGATGGCTACACCGCCACTACGTCCCTGTCCAGGAAGAGGAATTGAATAAAATACATGGTAACCAGGAGGACTGGGGGGAGAAGAATCTCCAACCATTGTCTCCTGTAGGCAAACACATACAGGGGAATACCTTGCCAGAAGCCAACGAAGTTCCTCCCAATTTGCACGTAGGCCACGACAGTTCCCTTGGATAATAGTAGCCATTGACACTATTAAAAAGTGAGGTAAAAGCATAAACACATAAAAGAACCAAAAGATGAGGGAATATGGAGGAACTATTTACAGAGAAGTAAGGGTCACTTAGTAGAAATTACTGAGCGACCCTGGGAGACAGCCTTCTTATTAGGGCGGGCACGTCCACTAGAGGGCAAATCACGGGCAGCACTGTGAACAGTGCGATGACCTAGGCCCTGCGAAGTGATAGAAGGCTTCACCGTTACTCGTCGATGCCCAGTGGATGAGGGATTTTTGTTCACCCCTCTATCCAATGCCCCCAACGACCCAGGGGGGCGAGTAATGGGGGTTGAGGTCCCGCCCTCTAAACTTGGAGGGGGCAAGACAGAATCCTCAGAGGCATCCGGAGGAGAAATTTCCGAACCTCCCGAGGAGGAGGCGCCAGACTCAACTGACGCCTGAGGAGCCCTCCGTGACCCAGAGGCGGGGTCCGGGGGCTGGCACGTGGAAAGACTAACATTTGATGGAGAGGACTCTACTAGTGATACCTTGCTTGGGGGATCTTCTGGACTCAAAGACTCTGAGGAACCACGATGACGTTTAGGGGTAGGCAAGTGCACATCGTTATTACTGGTAGATAGAGGTGGAGAGGCTGAGACCTGGTCAGCAGGGGCTACCATCTCGATAGGGGTAGATTCTTGGTTCATAGTCATCAGGTTTGTGGGTGCAGACACTGTGAGCGGAACATGGGACTGCTGTTGGGCAGCGCGACGTGGACGTTTATTACGGGACAAGACTGTAGCATAGGAAACCCCGTTTTAAAAAACTGTTGCCATGGCTCTGCTCCTGGCCTCGGCAAAGCTCACCTTATCCCTATTTCGGATGAGAAGGATTTCCTTCTCCAACCTGAACCGGGCACAGTCATTAGAGGGAGCAGGATGCGCCTCACCACAGTGAACACAACAAACAGGCCCAGGGCAGTCCTGACCTGCATGTGTGGAGTCACCACAATTTACGCACACCGCCGGGAGGCCCTGTTGGAGACGACGGCAGACACGGCCAACATGCCCATACATTTGACAATGATAGCAACGTCGTGGGTTTGGGACGAAGGGTTTGACCTTCAGAGAGAGCCAGGCAACTTTGATGGAGGGAGGGAGAACTGTACAATCAAAAGTTAATAACAAGGATAGGGTTGGAGTGAGGACTCCATCTATTTTCTTTTGGAATCTTTCCACTTTGATGATTTTGTGGACCTTCAGTTCCTCGAGCAGCTTCTCTTCCGAGTACCGAAGCAAGTCTCGGGAAAACACAACCCCACGGCATTGATTAAAAGTTGCATGTGGAGCGCAAGCGAACTTCGCACTGGGTTCTTTGCATTTGGTTGCGAGACGGGAACCCTCCTCAGGTGATGCAACCTCAACTAGAAGGCTGCCATCCCCCTGAGCAGACATCCTCGGTTCCCACCCGCAAGTAGCCACGATCTCTCGGTGCACTTCGAAGATGTCGAGATTGGAAATTGGTTGTCCCTCGAGTGTCTGGACAGTGTAATACTTCACGATGTCTGTTCTTTCAAATATTCCTGGAAGAACTTCGTGAGTAATTCCAGGGGACTTCTCCAACTTATTGTCCTCTATTCTTGGCCTTACTCTTATTCCTGGAACCAGAACCAGGCTGGTAAGGTTCCAGGGTGGCCAGAAGTGAAGCTGGACGGGTGGGCACGGTGGCCTCGCCCGAGGAAATATCATGAGAGGAGCCAGGGACGGGTGCCGGGTCGTCAGGAATGAGGGAGTTGTTTGAATAGGGCAAAGCCATTAAGATCTCAAAAAACTTCATTCCCCCACCCCTCCACCCACCATGGAGCCCAACAAGGGGAGGTCGTATGCCAGGGATAACACCACTGGCGACCCCAGAGGTAGCGAGAGAGTATACGCGGGTAACCACCGGGGGACCCGGGCAAGGGTGACTCCAGGACGATAGGAGCCACCAGGTCCCCCAATGCCCACTTGACCCTAGCCAACGCATGACCAGCCGATTGACCTGGTCGGGCCCAACCAGGCCGCCCGTCTGGCCGAAATAAGGGACCAAAGAGATGTTTTGCTAGCTGCAGGGCGCATCGTGCAGCATCGCTCAACCTCCAGGACTCCCGTCTCCCTGCATTACGGGACGCCACGCACGGCAAACACGTGGGGAGGCAACAGTCCAGCCCTAGATGGCAAATGGGCTGGAACTAACATCACCAGCAGGCCTCCTCCACTAGTGATGTAGGGGGTGCTTGGTCCACGAGGGCGACAAATGCCGAACCCTACAAAGGTAGGTAGGCCCCCAAAGTAGGTAGCACCGCCAACCACGTTTCAAGCCCCGCCACCACGTCAAGGTGACCCCCTGCAGCGGGGTCCCCGCCACGAGAGTGAAAGTCAAGACCCAGTCTCTCCCGATTCCTACGAAAGCTAGCATACGGTTTAGAAGGATCTTTTTTTTGAGACAGCATAAAACTGATCTGCAAAAGCAGAAGCTACTGCATCTGGTGCAGACACAAGATCACCCTGAAGTCGCAGCACCAGTGGGGAGGGGGGCGAGAACCTACCAGAAATCTTGTGCACCTTTTCCCACACCATTGGCACTGGAGTAGTGGACGTGACTGTAGAAACATATGATCTCCACGAGTTGCGGCAAGCATCCTTCATGATTCGTCTATAGTGAGCACATGCTTTGCGAAACTGGATTTTTAGAAAAACAACATCACGATTGGCAAAATACCGACGAGCAGCTGTTTTGTTAGCTCCTTTTGCTGTAGAACAGTCATCATTCCACCATGGCACAGGTCTCCGGGAAAAAACTCCAGAAGTCCGTGGGATAGAATGAACCCCTGGTGAGAAAAGAGTCTTAGTAAAATAATGTTCAGTATCATCGATAGTTGAAAAATCAGTAACCTTGTAGGCAAATACGCAGAGTTCCTCAAAGAGAGACCAATCAGCCCTATCGAGACACCAGCGTTGCATACAGGCTGCAGGAACAGAGCGAGTAGTCTGGACCAACACAGGATAATGGTCACTACCATACAGATCATCCAAAACTTCCCAAGAAAAATCAAGGGCACAATCAGGAGAGGAAATGGTGAGGTCAGTGACAGAATATGTGCCAGTCTGAACATGAAAATGGGTCGGCCTCCCATCGTTTAGGACAACCAAATCTAAATCCCCAACCAAAGAGGCAGGAAGATCACCCCGGGGAATTGAAAGTGAGTCACCCCACAAAGGATGGCAGCCATTAAGGTCACAAAGAAGTAGAAAAGAAGGTGAAAGTTGACTAATAAGCACGCATAACAGGAACGGAAGGTGGAAGGTATAGACAACACATGGTATAAGACCTCCCAACGTGCATCTGTACCACTAGAACTTGAAGGGGAGACTGTACTGTTAAGAAATTAAAGGGGACATCAAATCAGCACAGAATGGCACATCCACCACAGTGACCGCCAGGAGGAGATGCATGGAAAACCTCATACCCCCTGATAGAAGGAAACAGCCTATCCCTCACCTTTGTCTCCTGGAGACAGACACAGATCGGACACAGAGCGGAAAGTAATAACTGCAATTCCTCCCAGTTTGCCATGGCACCTCTATAATTCCATTGAAGACAAATAGGAAATGATTGAACCATACAGATTAGCATAACTGAGCGGGTTTGGATTGATGCTTATGAAAGCCCTTCGGAGGAGCCTTTCCAGCATCAGAAACCTGAACCCTCTGTCTAACATTCTTAGGCAAACGTGAGGATGAGGAAGTAAGTTTTACTACACTCCTTTTTGGAGGGAGCACACCAGTTTGTTTGGAAGGCGGCTCGGGGACTGCCTTTAGTGATGGGGGATGGCCAGTGCCCTCACCAGAAGCCCCAGAAGTGGAAGTAGACTCCACAGGACTCGAATCATTTGGGGAAGCCGTTCCATGCTGCAGATCTGAAGCACCAACGAGCTGTTCAACAACATCTCCAGGTGGGGACCGGACCAGAGCTGAGCCATCATCCTCTGCTGTCACCTGGCTAGTTCCCTCAGCCTGCAGGACAGAAGGAACAGGAGAGGTGTCGACAGAAGGGTCAACATCAGAGACCTTAGGTGGTCGGTCCTCCTGTTAAGAGGACTCTGATGAACAACGGTGACGTTTGCCATGTGCAGATGGAGCAGAGACTGGAGAAGACACTACAATTGAGGGTTGGGAAGACTCTTGAGATTCACCACAAGCAGGTCGAACCGGAACTACAGCCGAAGAGGATAGCTCGAGGACAGAACCATTGTCAGACACAGAAGTACGTGCTGTTGAATGTGAATGCGACTTGGAAGTCATATTCCTAGAGGAGACGCTTGGACCTGATCTGGAGAGTGCGGTAGCAAATGTAACTCCTTGGTGAACAAACATAGATCGTACACGATCCTTAGCCTCAGGAAAACTCAGCCTTTCCTTGGTACGTAGGGACAAAACCTCCTTCTCAAATCTGTACCGATCACATGACTTAGATGCTGCATGGCTCCTACCAGTATTAATGCAAGACTCATGACCAACCCAATCCCTCCCTTCATGAATGTCCATCCTGCATGAAACACACACTGGAGGCAACCCAAGGGCTAGACGCCGGCAGGACCAACCAATGTGATCAAAACAATGGCAGTGAAAGTATCTCCGTGGCATAGGAACATGCTCTTTAACTCGAAAACGATACCAACCAGCAGTCTATATCTCGGGAACATGGATAAGGTCAAATGTTATGATCAGCGTCGGCATCGGATATAGGTTCCCACCAATCTACTTCTTAATTCTTTTCACTTTTACAACATGTTGATCAGCAAGTTCTCTTGTTAATCGTGCTTCATCGTACATCATCAAATCTCTAGCATAAACGATGCCTCTGGAGGAATTTAATGAAGCACGAGGAGAACAGGATACAGGCTGATCCCTCCCAAAACGTCAGGGACAACATGCGTGCACTTGTATCTGCATCAGGCACTTCAACCAGCAAGCTACCATCAGCCTGAGGGACAACCTTAGTGGACTTACCACAAACTCTTACCAACGCTCTATGCATATCAAGCATATCACCCTTCCTCAAATCCACCCCTTCCTTGGAGCGCATGACCAAAAACTTCACAAATGTCACTTGTTGTGCACATGGCTCAAACAGAGACCGGACAACTCTCGTGGGACGAGAACAGGACCCCTTAGATTGAGGTCGCCATTTACTGGATGCCTCATAAGGCTCCAGGGTCACCACAAGAGATGAAGAATCCGTAGAATTATCCTGAGGCATGCCAGAGGGTCGTGGCGTCGAGGTGCTGGCCAGTTCATTGTTATATTCTGCTATGTAGCACACAAGAAGCCTTCATTCCTCCACCCACCATGGAGGGAAGGTCGTATGCCAGGAATAACACCCCTGGCGACCCCAGAGATAGCAGGGGAGTATACGTGGGTAACCACTGGCGGGCCCGGACAAGGGTGACTCCAGGACGATAGGAGCCACCAGACCCTCCAGTGCCCACTTGACCCTAGCCAACGCATGACCAGCTGATTGACTTGGTCGGGCCCAACCAGGCCACTCATCTAGCAAGAATAAGGGACCAAAGAGGTGTATTGCTAGCTGCAGGGCACACCGTGCAGCATCGCTCAACTCCCAGGACTCCCGTCTCCCAGCAATGCGGGACGCCACGTGTGGCAAACGCGTGGGAAGGCAACAGTCCAGCCCTAGATGGTAAATGGGCAGAGACTAACATCACCATCAGGCCTCCTCCACTAGTGATGTAGGGGGGTGCTTGGTCCACAAGGCCGACAAATGTCGAACCCTACATTGGTAGGCACGCCTCCAAAGTGGGTGGCACCGCCAACCACGCTTCAAGCCCCGCCACCACGCCAAGGTAATCACATGGTTGTATCTCTGGGAGAAGCCAGGGGGCCACTCACGGGACACGCACAGGGCAAATAGGGGAAGACTGGAAATCTAACTCCCCCATGGCAGCCCTCACTCTGTACCCAAATGGTTGTGGATAGTGAGGGTGGGTGTCATAAAAGGGGTGAAGAGCGACTTTAGAGACAGCCTTACAGCTCAATGAGGCCAGAAGGCAGTGAAGGCAGTGCCAACACTGCACCATTAAAGACTGCCTGTGGAGATCCAGTGGTGGTTCGTTCGCATGAACCAACTAACTTGCAATCGGGGAAGACCGGAAAGCCTCAGTTGACAGACAAATCCTAGCATGATGGACCGAATTTAGTGGCTGCAGCCTTGCCTCAGTATGCCACACAGGTGTATGGCTCGGCATCCGATGCCACACTGAGGAGGTTGGATGTGTTACTGAATAAATGTTTGCGAATGTGTCCTGGAGCCATCTGGTGTACATGTGTAGCTCGAATGGAAGTGGAGGTGAATGTGCCTCTCCTCCGTATTCGCTGCGACCACCTGGCTTATCCTATGGCATACGAACATTCAGGAAAAGTAATATTGGCAATGTACCCCGTGCCCCCCTGCTTCAATACCATCATCTTATGTGGGGAGTTCGTCGGCCACTTGCCATTTTCCTCCACTTACTGACTCAGGAGCTTGGTGTGGACCTCAGTGACTGTGACAAGTTGGTGTCTAAAAATATAGCGCCCTGGGAGCCACCCGGCTTTACTGTTGATGTATCATGACTCCCAGCACCTAAGACCACGGCGCCAGAGGCGGAGGTCCACCACTTGTTTCGTAACATCATTGTTTGTCACTTGGGGTCCCACCAATTGGCTCTAAGCCTAGTGAATGTGTGGGTGCTAATGTGTGGTCAACTGAATGTTCCCTCAGGTATCGGTTGCCGACTCATACATCTGTGTTAACCTCCGAACTTTTTGCTATTGACAAAGCCATAGACTATGCTCTCAATTCTAGACATGACTCATTTGTCATATTTTCAGATTCGAAATCAGCCCTTCAGGTGATTGCATCTTGCACTACGGACTCGCACGAGATCCAGGGCCCGCATTGTTAATAAATTACATTCATGCAACAAGTCCTTCATGCTGATCTGGGTGCCTGGTCATTGTCGTATCTACGGCAATGAGCAGACTGACTTACTTGCAAAGTCGGCTATAGAGCTCGGGGAGACTTGGGACGTTCCTCGTGATCCACGGTTGGGTCTCTTTCTCGGCAAGAAATCAATAAATCTTCTGCGGCAAGGTCAGTGGACCAGACTAAATATTCAACATGCAAGCCATACCTGGGAAACTGGGATACTGCCACCCGTCTCAGTCGCCTGGAAGAAAAGGTGTTGACGTAATTCAACCATTATAACTCGTATGGAACCATATATCGAAAGATGCTTTCCACCGCACTGTGACATCTGTAATGCGGTGTTATCTATCAGTCATATCATCCTGCGCTGTCGGCGATTTATTCGTGAACGTGCTTCACTTATAAATTACTGTGGCGCAGCAGACGTCCCCTTCACCCTTTCCACCATCCTGGGTGATGGGGATACTGTTATGACTAATAAACTGATGGCTTTCTTCAGGGAGACAGGATTGATCAGTATGATGTGACTTTTTGACTGTATGGTTATTGTTTTTATCGAATGTAAATATGTATATATAGTAGTATGATGTGACTTTTTGACTGTATGGTTATTGTTTTTATCGAATGTAAATATGTATATATAGTATTATTAATTACGGTTGACAATTAACATATTTGAAATAGTTCCTGCTTCCGAGTGATCTATTTCAAATATTGATGTTCCCTACATTAAACCCTGTTCCTCACTTGACAGTCACCAGCTGGTGAGTGCGAGTGTGCAATCCATAAATGAGTTACGTCCCCACCCCACAATGCCACAGGCTCCAACAGTAGTAGTTCTGTGCCGGAAGGACAGATTACCCTCAGATACCGTGAACAGTATCTCAAGACATTCAGAAACAAAATAGACAAGTATTTACACGAGAATCCTCAGCTGACTTTTTCTGTCCGAATAACTTACTTTTATAGTTTTGGTGATAATGTTTTAAGTTTCTTCCCGCAGAGTCCAACTGAGATCATCGGATTACTATATTTACGTGTATCTGTAACTTTTGAATTCCCGCAGAGTCCGAGACCACGAGATTAATTACCTATATTCACGTGTACTGTATCTTTTGAATTCCCGCAGAGTCCGAGTAAGACCACGGGATTACCGTATTCACGTTGTTATGCCTACAGACGCTCCATTAACTCAACGTACTCGTTTATAATGTCATACCATAGCTAACAGTTTATTTGATTACTTTCTCCTTCAGGTTACTCAAACAGGTAGCTTACTGAAAGTATTATAGAATGTGACGTTTCCTTTCCAGTATTTCCTATGAAATTTCCATGTCAGTTTTTCCATGCTGCATGGTGGTTTTTCTCACTTTTTTCCTGGAGGGTTTAGAGGTGGGGGGGGGAGCCTTCTTACTTTACTATCCTTATCCTTAAGCATGTAGAGATAGATCATGTAGTCATAGCCTTCTCTGTAACAAGCAGTCTCGAAAGGACCAGAAGGTCTGTTGCTGTTTGGTGTACAGTACACAGGATCAGCTCTGGCGTCATAAATAAACACTGGCTTCTTAAATTCACTGTCTTTATTTTCCAAGTAATTACACTTATGCTTTTCAGCTTTACTTCACTGTTTTCACAAGCACTGGAGCTATACAGACTTTACTAACTGCAATAATACTTCACTGTTTGCTAACAACACTTCACTGTTCTCACAAGTACCGAAAATATACAAACTTCACTGACACTGCGCTAAACTCTGACTGAACTGAAAACCGACTGAGCTTGCTCTAGTCTCTTCTCCATCCTTTATATAGCTTGCATTGTACTAGAATGATCTACTTCTTCACAGTTCTGGGCTGCGTTTCAACAGCTGGAGCGCCACGGAACGTTCCGGTCTTTCGAAAGCGAAAGTGTCACGACCTCCGTCGCGGTTGGAACTATTTGGTGAGGTGGGTCTCTCTGGCGACATCTGACAGCTGAAAATGGTTTAGATCATAGCTGTATAAAGGATAACAGTATCTAAATACCAGGGTGTTATGCTGTGTAATTTGGGAGAGTGAACGGATTTTGAGTACTAACAGGTCATAAATGAAGAGATTTGTTAAATACCCTCTTAATTTCAATTAAGTAATATTTTTTCGCTTAATGAAAGTAAAGGCTATGTGGATCTAAAGAGTACATATTGAGGGTTTGTTTTCAGTCATTCTCGAGAAAATCATACTTCCATGAAGTGTACCTCCTCACCTTCGCACAATCATCATATCTTCTAAAGTCATCTTGTTCCACTGCAGTTTTGCACTGCAAGGTCCATTTCGTCCTCAAAGTCGGTGGAAATTACAGGAGGAAGCAGCAGTGGCGAAGGCAGGACTTGTTAGGATTCTTCATTACGGTTTACTTGGTGGTTAAATATTTCTAAAGTATTTCGGCAATATGCATTTACAGTTATATTTTGCTGTCAAATATTCATGTAACATTAATACTGTCGTCAGTAATGCTCAAATATACATAATTGCTACGTATTCTAAAAGAAGGATACCTAGAGTAATTGCGAATTCGCGCTCCAAGTATTTGGTTTCACTGCTACCCCCACTACCCCTGGACCGCTCTGGGGCGCTAAAGACTTGTTGAAACGCAGCCCGTATGCAAAAGAGAGAGAGAGAGAGAGAGAGAGAGTTGGTTGGTTGGTGAGATTTTCCTCCCGTAGGAGGACCGGGCTCAGGGTGGAGAGCCCGTCAGAGGATGGCAGTCAACAGGGGGGCGTCCTCTGCATGGCAGCAGAGGACGCTGGCTTGGAGGGGGGGGGGGCAGGGCGGGGCGAGAGAGCAGAGTGGTCGCGCGCCAATGGTCGGGCGCCGACGAGCTGCAGTGGTGCCGCCCCGACGATGCCCCCGCTCGCCCAGCTCCCCAGCAGCAGGTGGAGGCCCAGGGGGGAAGGCCCGTCGCAGTGGTGGGAGGGTTAGCCCCGGTCCTGGAAGAGGGAGGGTATAGTGGTGACCCTCAACCTCATGGTGGCGGACAGGGCTGCTCCGTAAAGCAACAGGCCCATCCCCCACAGTGGAAACACTGCTGCAGGGAGCTGGTCCCACCCAGAGCGGTGGAGGTGTTGTCTCGGTGGGAGATGGACTGCGAGTCTCAGAGAGAGAGAGAGAGAGAGAGAGCACAGTTACCAACTCGGACACAACCAAAAATGCAAAAGTTTTCTTACATTAACACTGTAAATTATTTAGCATACAAACCAATTTAAATTACACAATTTGACAAGCAATCACATAAATAAAACATCATAGAGAAAAGGGGCACAAAAATTAAAGTACAACTTATGAAATAACTACGCTCACAAACAGCAGGCAAACTGGCAATTTGACTCGTACCGGAACTAGCTACCGTAAACATCGGGAATCAGCGAGAAGCTTCGAGACAACCTAACTCCCAAATTCCGCTTCTTAACACTACCCCCTCCCTAGTTCTTTGTCGTCCCGACAAAACTGCACAATATATACAAACAAACCTTAACCCTAATGAAACATTTTTTTTTTTTTTTTTAAAGATTCGCCACACTGGTGTGGCACGGGCTCAGGGTGGAGAGCCCGTTAATGAAACATCTAACTATACACAAAATAATCCATCAACTCTTCGATGCCGCCTACTTTTTTTTTTTTTTTTTTGTCAGACTCGGGCATGGGCTTCACAGCCTGGTATCAAGGCCCAGCAGT
Organism: Birgus latro; assembly: GCA_018397915.1. Taxonomy (NCBI): domain Eukaryota; kingdom Metazoa; phylum Arthropoda; class Malacostraca; order Decapoda; family Coenobitidae; genus Birgus; species Birgus latro. The sequence continues at coordinate 32,145 of JAGKTI010008736.1, forward strand.
CCTCCTACATTCCATACACCTTCACATGTCATCAATTTGGCGCTAACACTCACCATCCATATTGAATACATGCTAGGGCTGTCTCATACAGGACTGGTGTATTGGTATTAGCGGGGGCATTTTTTCGACATGTCGGCGGGTCTTCTGGTAGATCAGTAAAGCTATGCAATTCAAATCCTTAAACTGTTCCCTGCTCTAGCGAGGATTTGAACCTGGGTCCATTAGGACTGCAGGCCACCTCTCTACCGATTGAGCCACGCCTCCCCCTGTCTGGTTATGGTTTTTATCGACTGTAAATGTGTATATATTGTATTACTAATTAGAGTTGACAGATGACGTATTTGAAATACTTCCTGCTTCCGACTGATCTCAGTCAATATTGATGTCCCCTACATTAAACCCCGTTCCTCGCTTAACAGTTACCAGCTGATGAGTGCAAGTGTGCAGTACGTAAATGTATTGGGCATTTTCAGTCGATGGTCTTCTGCTGGGTGAGGTACTTCACTTTTGGTATATATGTAAATTCTTTATAGCATCTTGTACTAGTTCTTGTAATTGGGATCGACAGTTGACGTATATGGAATAGTTTCTGACTGCTCTGGTTCTCTTTCATATATTAATGTATCCTATATTATTGCCTGCCTCGAC
>JAGKTI010008737.1:0-32788 GCA_018397915.1 Birgus latro
TGTATTAAATAACCCATCATCGACTTCCCAACAAGAACCTCCGACCACGCTACCGAGACTGGTGGCAGCGGTAACAACGAACCCATTTACAAAAAAAGCACGGGCCCACACACTGCAAGATCATCATAACACGCCAGTCAGCCCAAGTGCTCGAAAACAACGGACTGCCGCATCTGCCTGTCTGCCTGTCTTTCTGCCAGCCTGTCTGCCTACTCCAGGGACCCACCTCAACAGGAAGTGTGAGACGTCTAGAGCGAGTATCTGCCGACCTCAGTGATGACAACGATGCTGACGTGTTGACCTTCAACAACAAGACCTCTTTCTTCATACCACGGCTATATCTCCACAACTGTTCTAGTAAGTTAATTTATTCTAACCAAGGTTGTATTAGTTAACAATTCACCAGTTACACAATTTACTCTGACATATGTGAGATGTGTAACATATAAAGTAGTAAGTGGTCCCATTATGCTGAGTAGAGTTCCGTTATTAGTGCACGAAGGATCAACTGTATCTCTTACACAAACACCAGAAGACGATCAACAAAATATAAATATCGAAAAACACCAGCAAATACATAGGAACCAGCAGATAACCAAACTCAGAAAACAAAACATAATGCTAGATAAAGAACAGCAAACAGACTCAACATACGTTGAAGTAAATGATGATGACACTTGGTCAGAATTTTCAGATGTAGATAGTGAACATTATACAAATTTTCCTCACGTCTACTATAACATAGACCATAGAGTATTAAGGTCAGGAAAAACATATAAATTGCCAGTAAATGACGATTGCAAAACAAAAATTGTAAAGATGGATAACACAAAAGCAGCAAGCACGAATGCAATGCTTTCTCCACAGAATTCCAGTAATAATCCATTTCCAGTGTACATTTGTCATGAAGAGAGTGAACTACCAAAATTCTCTGGTACAGAAAAAGACAAGATAGACGTGAACACCCTCATTGAACATTGCCAGCAGTATTTCATTAGGCGAAACATTACGGATGAAAAAGGGAAAATAGCTGTTTTTTCAGCTAGAATAAACCAAGAATGATGCCCTGCCGGCAATTTATTACGTTCTGATAGGTTGACAAGAGCCACAAAATTCGAGTAATTTAAGGCAGAATTTCTCAGGAAATTCTCGGGAGGCAAGAATTTTCTTGGTGGTATAACCCCAGAATTACACAAAATTGTAGACTTCCTTAGGCAAACACACTCAGGCTCAGATCTAGGAGATATAACATCAGATATTTCCACTATTAAGAAAACCTTGTTAGACAGCCTAGAAAACTCAAACTGGGTCACACAGGATGGTGGGATGTCACCAGTGCATGTCGTCGACATCATTGGCTATATATCAGCCCTATGTCAGTTTTCTGACAGGGTGCTGAAGATAGCTAAAACCATCCCATATAATCCAGGAATGTGCTTACTTGATTTCATTTATGAAGTGGAATTAAACTGCAGTAAAGCTGGTATCACTGACACATCACAGCTCATCAAACCAGGAATCAAAGTACCAGAAATAGTAGCAGGGATAAATAATTCAAGTCCTGCCAAGGACCACAGACAATCACGTCCAGTTCAGAAACAAACACACAGTCAGGTTAGCTCAAGGACTCGCTCCCGCACACCAGGCAACAGGGCGGTACAAAAGTTTGACAGGAGTCCCAGTAGACATCGAGTGTGTTACTATTGCGCAAAACCTAGGCACACAAAAGCTGAATGTTATATCAGAACAAAGGAGGATAGAGAAAAAGCAAAAGGGTTCGAAGCATATTGCAGACACCATAGGTGTGTAGGTCACTGGACGTCAGAATGTAAAACAGTAGAAAGATTGATGTCCGTCCGTAGGTCGGGGGAAGGCCGTACCAGCACAAAAGACGACGACACATAATAAACATAGGAAGTCTCTTTGGAAACGAAAGCATTTTGGTACCTGCTGTATGTGAGGAGGAAGAGATTTCATTATTTTTGGATTCAGGCTCACCAGTGAACTTTATAACGCAAGATGAGTTAGAAAGAATTTTTAGAAAGAGAAGAAAAGTGACATTTCTGGAAAACTCAGACTTACATTTACACACAGTGGATGGTAAAGAAATACCAGTTATTGGTATGATTGAGTTAAACATGAAGTTCACAGAGACCTCAAAATCATTCACTACCACCTTTTATGTAGTAGAAAAATTATCAATCAGAGGAAGTGGTTTAGTTGGATTAAACACGATGAGAAAAGAAAATATAATACTGATGCCACATTTTAATGGAATTCATTATGACAGCGAATTCATTGATTTCATCTCCTGATAATACAACCAGCAGTTATAGGAAAACTAGTGTCACAAGAACGATTACACACAAAACCAAAATAGATGAGTCCGATGTACAACGACTCAAAGAAAATGGACGCGAGGACTCACTCACACAACCACAAACCAATCGTGACTCGCTTATTTACCCAGCAAGCATTAATTATGATGTAATTCTACCACCAAAATCATTCACAAAAATCACGATCAAAAGTCAGCTTAGAAATTGTAATGTCATTGCATTAGAAGAGACGGTTAGAATAAATGGCCTTTTAATTAAGAGTGCTCTGTGTTGGATGAATAAAAATGGTGAAACTAATGTCATTTTAGCTAACACCATGAATGGAGATGTGAGGATCAATAAAGGAACCTGTATTTGTAGGTTAGAGATATGCCCAGCCCCTATACGAGAAGTGACAGTAGGGGGAACGTCCAGTAGAGTAAACTCGACAGACAGAGAGTGCATAAAGGAGCATTTGGTTTGCTCAGATAATTCTGACATGACAGACGATTTACTAGACGTCCTGGAAAAACATCGACAAGCAGTTGCATTACCTGGTGAAAACTTAGGTTGTACAAATCTAATCCAACACCATATTAACGTAAAACACGAGACAAAACCGATTTACATACCAGCATATAGAATTGCTCACTCGCAACGTGCACTAGCAAAGCAATATGTAGATGAAATGTTAAGTTTGGACATCATTGAACCTTCAGTATCCCCATGGAACGCACCACTTTTCTTTGTACCTAAACAAAACGGTGAGATGAGGGCAGTTGTTGATTATCGCAAACTTAATCAGGTAACCATTCCCGACCGTTTTCCCATGCCATTGTTAAGTGACGTCCTGCACAACATTGGACCAGAAAATATGGTCTTTTCTACAATCGATTTATTAAGTGGCTATTATCAGATAGGATTAGATGCAGAATCCTGCAAGTACACTGCTTTCTCTACTGATAGTGGCCATTATCAGTATAAGAGAATGCCGATGGGATTGATGACGGCTCCTGGCACATTCCAGCGATTGATGAATAGCGTATTGGCTGGAATATTAGGCGACAGTATATTTGTCTACCTGGATGACATCATAATTGCAACACCCACGCTAGCAGAACATTTACAGAAGTTAGATCAGCTACTACACAAGTTAGCCAGTGCAGGTTTAAAAATTAAGCTGTCTAAATGTAAATTTTGCTTTAAGGAAATAAAATTCTTAGGCCACAGACTAGATGCAAAGGGGATCCACACCTCTCAGGACAAAATAAAAGCAGTAAGAAATTTCCCAGAACCCACAAATGTGGATGAAGTAAGACAATTTTTAGGGCTCGCCGGATATTATAGGGTGTTTATACAACACTTCTCTCACATAGCCCAACCATTATTTCTCCTGCTGAAAAAACAAGCGGTATTTCAGTGGGGAGAGGAACAAAAGAATGCATTTAATGAATTAAAAGATAAACTTACAGGTGCACCTTGCTTGGCTTATCCTAACTTCACAAAGCCGTTCATAATTTGCACAGATGCTTCTCTCAAAGGTTTAGGTGCTGTATAGATGCAAGAGGATAAACGTGGTAAATACCAACCCATTGCTTTTGCCAGTAGGCAAATGAAAGGAGCAGATAAAAATTACTGTGTAACAGACTTGGAAGCCCTAGCTCTCTGGGAGGAGAGCACGATGGAAATGTAAAATCCAGAATTATAATGTAAATATTCACTACATAAAAGGCAAAGTGAACGTAGCAGCAGATGCCTTATCACGCAACCCATTAGCCAACATCGCTACAATAAGTCCACGAGAATCACTCCCCAACAAGGATGAATCGATCCCCACAATTCAAGAAATCTCACAGGCACAAAGACAGGACCCAGTATGGTCCAACGTAATATATCACCTTGAGTCGGGCGATGATGTGCCATTACCCAAGTTACAGGTACCACTTGAACAATTCACATTGGTAAACAATGTCTTATATAGGGTAAGTCCAGGACAACCAAACCATAGAAAAATTTTTAGGCAGGTAGTTACTCCTAGTACAATGATACCACACATTTTAAGGACAGTACACGATAGTCCACATGCAGGACATCCTGGCAAGGACAGGACAGTCAGACAGGCCCGGATGTCATATTACTGGCCAACGTTACGCAAAGACATACATTGTCACATAGACAAATGTGAGTCATGTGCGAAACATAAAGGTTACACGATATCACCTGCATTGTTAGGTAAATACCCAGTCCCTAACCAACCATGGGACGTTGTCGCGGTTGATTTACTTAAATTGATTTACTTAAATTACTCTTAACTACCAGTCACAATCAATATCTATTTGTTGCTACTGATCATTTCTCACGATATGTGATCTTGGTTCCAATTAAGGATAAAACAGCAGAAACAGTCGCACGGGTATTCATTGATAGTGTGATCTGTAGGTTCACCACACCAAAGGTGCTAATAAGCGACAATGGTGGTGAATTTAACTCTGAAATTTTACAGGAAATTTGTAAACAATACAATATTAAGAAGGTTAATATCGTGGCCTACCATCCAGCTTCCAATGGATTGGTGGAAAGACAGAATAAGAAAATATTAGATGTACTACGGCACATCCTCAGTGACAATTATGCAAACTGGGATGACTGGATCCCAAGAGTTGAAGCGTCACTAAATTGTGCGATTAATAAATCCATAGGAGATACACCTCATTTCATCATTTACGGGTCTGACAAACGTCTCCCTTACGAAACGTTAGAAGGCGAGCAAATTCTCGTATATAATTATGACGATTATCCCAATTATGTAACTTTTATGTACTTCACTTACTTGACTTACATGTTGATTGTAATATGTATTAATGTATTTCCTGTCGATGATGCGACAGCTGGCGTGACCGAGCGGTATGTGTATATTATATAGGCATTAGTATATATCTCATAACACAATGTACAGGATGTAGTGTATATTATATAGGCATTAGTACATATCTCATAACACAATGTACAGGATGTAGTGTCTGATTTCACATGATATTTGTACACAGTCTGTTGCCCCAGACTATCAAGAGTCCTAACATATGATGTTTCTCAAAATATCCTCGTAGTCTAAACAAGCAAGAAACTCATGATGTATTCAAACACGTGGAAGCCCACAGGAGATCGATTAGACACTACTACCTTACCTAAACATCCTTTCCCACCTGTATATAATGGGAGAGAGAAGCCCTTCACATCAGAAAGGGAGAGAAGGGGATAAGAGAATGCCCTAGAGCACAATTAGGGCAGAGTTAGGAGAGAGGGGAGACTGGCCGTCACGCTAAGATCATTGTATATCGCCATCAAGATAATTCTACAATAAAACTCAGTAACCCAAGAGTCCTGTAACTCACCTTCGTTGATAATACGTCTCACGACTTTATTCTGGTTGTATTAAATAACCCATCATCGACTTCCCAACAAGAACCTCCGACCATGCTACCGAGACGCACTTATAACTCTGCACTTATAATCCCTATGCAGACTCGGGCAGGTCACATTTTAACACCCTGCATGGGTGTGAACACTCATGTGGATATTGTGTATTCTCCGGGAATCCTCAGAGATGCCCACAGCTCGAGACACACCACAAGGTAATTCAGACACAGCCTCAGATTGCCTCTGTGGGGGTCTCGAACTTCCCCCTTAACCTACAGTACATACAGTATGTACAAGCCCTACACTTACGACTGAAAAGGGCTCATCGTCAGTGTCCACGGTTGGGATCGCCATGACTGTGCACTTATGATCTACGGTACATATGTATGTACAGACCCTAGACATATTGTGTCCTGTGGGGCCAACGGGCGAGACGTCAGATCTGCACCCACATTACCACTGCCCTCTCTCTCACACGACTCAGAGTTATGGGCATGGATTCAAACGGCACAGGAAGGAAACTTTCCTGATGAGTAGTACGTCGACACACATTGCAGGAGCGCACAAAACTATCTATTTCCTGTCCCATTCCTGGCCAGAAAAAGTCAGCACGGATACGACCTTGGGTTTTCTTTTTGCCCATGTGACCTCCTGATGCTGAACAATGACCCCATTCTAACACTGCTTGGGAATACTTCACGGGAATGACGAACTGCAGTCGAACCTCGCCCTCAGGTGTTCGTGACTCATGGTAGAGCCGTCCTTTTTTGCGAAGGAACCCGACTCGTCCTCCCCGTGAATACTTGGTCACTTTACCCTTTTGTTTCTTCCGCACAGCAGCAAGTGTCGGGTCAGACTATTGTTCTTGGACAACATCTTAATTGTCAATCAGATCTTGTGGCGATGCAATGGCCGCCAGGGTGACATGATTGGGAGCCTTGGCCATGGCTTGTGTTACTGCAGCCGAAGTCTGAGTAGTGACATCTACGGTGCAACTTTACTTGGCACCTGGTATATTACCTGTAATGAGGTCAAACATAGGTTCTTTCATGACAACTGCAACTGTTGAACCTGTGTGAAAGGGAGATGCCACCTGGATACGTGCTTCAGGAAACAATCTCACCGATCCATCAATAAGCTGAGCTTGGACCTGTCTGTCTGTATATTCTTCAGGCCGAACTAGACTCTGCCTGACAGTGCAACCTGAGGAACCATTGTCTCTCAGGATATTAGCAGAAACACCTCCCACAAACCCTGGTTGAACAAGGAAGGCACTGTTACCTGTGGGAGGGCCTGTGGAGGAAGTGGCCAGCCATTGATAAGGCTGCATGGCACACAACTCTGCAAACGTGACAGGACTAGATGTCTGAGGGGTCGTACACGAGGAGTCTTACTTTGACTAGGTGCATGAGGAGTCGTACTCACCATCTGGGGAGCAGGAGCGCTGACCACCTGTGGAGGAGGGTTCACCATCTGAGGGGGACTAGTGAACTGTGAAGGAGGACCTGTGCTGGTGGGGACGGCACCATCGTGCGCCCTATCAGGGAATGAAGGCTGCGTTTGCCTCCTGCTTCCGATACACTGGGACTGGTGCTGAAAAGGTTTGTCCCACTTGTCGATTACCTGGCTGATACTGCTGCTGGTTAGGGTACTTGTTGTACTTCTTCCAAGAGGGTTGCTGCGTATTCTGCCCCTGGTCCTTTTTCTGCGATTTGCCTGGACCATGACCATTATTCTGAGAATGGCCTTGATGCTGGGGTTTGCTCTGAGATAGCTTCCCAGACTTGGCAGTATCTGTCCTGTTCCAGGACCGTTGCTTACGAGTTTGGTACCTGTACGCAGTGAAGAATGCATCAGCCATTTCCACCATTTGGTTTGCATCCTTTACCTTGCACATCTTGAGCTAGGCCATGAGCTCAGCAGGCCACGACTTTTCCAGCTGTGTGCATAGCACAAGGTTGATTATTCCCTCTCGCGTGCTAGGAGTCTCATCTTTCTCCATCCACTCGCCTAAGTATGCTGTGAGACGGTCAAGGAACTGAACAGCTGTCTCCTTTTCCTGGAGACGCGCCCCATGTACTGATTTCTAGCGTCATCAACGGTGAGACCATACGCTTTGATAAGTGCGGTCTTCATCCTAGCGTCATCAACGGTGAGACCATATGCTTTGATAAGTGCGGTCTTCATCATCTCGTACGTGAGATTATCTCCACAAATTTTGTAGAGAATGTCGAGGGCAGGGCCCTTAAACAGGCTAAGAAACTGAAGCTGCTTAGCTGCCTCATCTAGATCGTACAGCTGCGCCATGTCTTCAAAACGAACTATGAATGGCTCGATTCGCTTGCCTTCCTTGTAAGAAGGAAGCTTAAGGCGTGGAGTTGCTAGAACAGATGCTGGGGGAGCACTCGTGGAGCTTGGATTGGCTGCACCCAGTGTGCCTGAAGCCAAGGAGTCTTGCTTGAGCTTCAGCACTTCAAGCTCGTGTTTATGTTCTCTCTCACGTTCCTCATGTTCACGTTCTTTCTCACGTTCCGTGCACTCACGCTTTTCTCACTCGTGTTCTCGTTGTCCTTCACGTTCCTCACGCTGTGCTTACTCGTATTCACGTTCTATTTTCCGCTCTTCGCGGGCGGCATTCTCACGCGATAGCACGTACTCTTTGATTTCCTGGTGGTTAGTAAGCCCCATATCCTTGGCATCCTGTAGGCATATACTGGTTGCCATGATGCTCAGATTGAGACTGACTAAAGACTGATATGCTGGCTGCTGTGCAGCAGTCTACCTAGCTAAAAGTGAGTGAGTGATTTCGGTATTTCAAGGCTAGGAGTTTATGTCCTGGAATGAGGTCGCCAGATGTCAAAGGGAAAATGTGAATATAGTTTATATATAAAAAAATGTGAAGCCAGAAGTCACAAGGGAAAATGCGAAAATGTCTATGGACAATGGAAATAACTGTCTTGTCGATTGTCACAAAAGAATCGACTTGTGAAATCAAGTAGCGATTTCACTTTTATGCTGGCTTACTGAAATACAGGAGTTAGGGGTTGGAGCCACAGACAACATGACGGCCGGAGCAGACGACACTAGCACCCCCAACCCCCCCAGTACCACCGGGGGACCGCCGCTGACACAGAGCGGCTGGGAACAGGAACGGTGTACCTGTATCACTTCCTGGCGCCCCTCTTGCACCCAGGTGGTGACCCGGAAAGGTAGCAGTAGCCGGCACCTAGTCTCCAGCCAGAACTCCACTCAACAGGTAAGGGGTGGAGTTTACAACTCCACACAACGCCGCGGTATCGGACACAGTCATACCAGGTACGGGGCAGAACCGGCCACAGTCCGTTCCCCAGTTGCATCCCCGCCACAGGGCCGCGACACGGACGCGTGTCGGCTGGGCAGGACAGGCCATAAGTCGTCTGTCTCCTGTAGGCGTTCCCCCCAGATTGGTGCCGCAGTACCGGCCATAAGCCGTACTGGGTACGAGGCAGGATCGGCCACAGTCCGTCCCTCTGCTACTAGTGCTCCCAGCTCACCGGTACAGGCCATTAGCCACACCAGAGCTACCACCTCTGTGCCCTTCCGACGTCAGCCATAAGTCACGTCGGGCCAGAGGTAAGGCAGGCCATTAGCCGCACTGAAGCTGTTGTCCCCTGGGCCACCCAGACGTCGGCCATAAGTCACGTCGGGCCAGAGGTAGGGCAGGCCATTAGCCGGACTGAAGCTGTTGTCCCCTGGGCCACCCAGACGTCAGCCATAAGTCACCTCAGGCCAGAGGCAGAGCAGGCCACTAGCCGCCTTGAAGCTGATGCCTCCTGTGCTACCACAATGTTGGCCATAAGTCACGTCGGGCCAGGTGTAAAGCAGGTCACCGTCCAGTTCTCTCCTACAGGAGGACCTGCAGCCAGAGAGGACCCAGTGGCCGAAGCAGAGTCCCTGCAGATCCCGCAGCCAACGACGGGCCCTGTCCACTACTCCCCCAGCCCGAGGTTCCCGTGAGACGACCCTGTCAGCGACACCGGCCTCTAGCAGTTGCCACAGTCCAGCCGCCCCGGGTTCCAGTGCCCTGGGTCCCCAGTTGCCCCGGGAGTTGCCCCGAACACCAGGGCGCGACTCACCTGTGGGCGAGGCCGCCCTGAGTCTCTCCCAGACCCGACGACAGGCCCGTCTTCTGGCTCTCTTCGGGCCAAGCCCCTAGCCCCACGACTACGTGTGGGGCCCTGTCCTGGGGCGCGCCACTCTGCCCTTCCTCCGGACGGAGGAATCAACCTAGGGCCCACCAGTGGTAACAAAGTGAGTGGACTTTACATATGTGTGTGCTCTTTCGACCCAGATATTTGTGTGCATTAACGTATACATTACGAATGATCCCCTACAGTGTATTCTCGAGTTTAAGTGACCAGGAACCCAGAATATAAGATTGGACAAGCCTAATAGCTAAACGTGGCCTGACCTATATCTCGGGTAGAGTCCCATGTCTCGGACTGTCTTTGTGACCAGCAGAACATTAATATTGTGTCGGTTGTGCCATTCCCTTGTTATTTACACTCTCCCTCCTCAACCCACAGGCACGCGAGTGAGACGCTTAAGTGTCCAGCAGAAGGAGTCCATGTTATTTCCATCGTGCCTCCCCTTTGTGCATTAAATCTCCACCCACCCCCGTGTCCAGGCACAGAAGTCAGGGTATACCAGAATATCGCAGTCCCCCCCTGCCAGTGATCACTACGGGCAACACTACCTGAGATAGACTTCCAGCCACCAGGTATCTGTGACACAGGTGTTAACATAACTCATATACAGTGCCGTCCAGTGCTATACGGGTTTAGGAAATTTTAGCAAATTCATTCCTGTGTCTTAAATTATAAGTGTATTGTATGTGCCATAAGTGTTGGGTAAATTGTACATACTTCTACCAGTCAGTATAGTGACAGATTCCATTTGTGTAAAGAGTTAACCTATCCTCGACCAACCCAGTTGTAATATATTTGTGATGTACTATTGTCCTTGGGAAAATATCTGGAAAACATGTGTGTAATACTTACTGCCTTGTTTTTGTGTCCAGTCCTACTCTTTGGAGTTACCTCCAGGTCTAGAATAGGGACTCGCTGTAGCCTGCGTATTTGAGGGCGAGAAACCGACTTACAAATACGTAGCATAGCACTTACTTCGCCAATTCTCTAGAGTCGAGAATTTTATAAACTTTCTCAACAGTACACAGCAGAGACTAAGCACTCAAGAAGGCTGTATTACTGTACTGTTGGCCTCTGAGAAAGTTAGTTCACCCCTTAACATTCAATAAGTAATAATCTATCTATCTATCTATTTCCAGACGCCTCAATCCCGCACGGGGTGGCCACAAACAAATCGCCTCCATGTCGATCTGTTCCCGCCATTTCACTACCTCTCTTCCAACTCACACCCCCCTCTCTCGTGTACCTCTCCACTCCATCCCTCCATCTCATCCTCGGCCTCCCCCTCACTCACATACACTCTCCTCGTCAGTCTTTCACTCTCCATCTTCTCCACATGCTCAAACCACCTTAACATGTTTCTCCTAACGCTTCCTATCACGTCCACATCCACACCATAACGCTCCTTCACTTCCTCATTTGTTAGTCTCTCTCTCCATGTGACTCCACATGCTCCTCTCAAATAACTCATTTTCACTGCTCTCACTTTTGACTTCTGTCCAACAGGGTCCAAGCTTCACTTTCATGTGTTAGAGTTGGTATCACAATACTGTCATGTAACAACTTTTTCACTTCCATGCTCACTTCCCTGTTTCTTATCACTGCTTTCAATGAACCAGCAACCTTCCTTCCCTGCTGCACCCTTTCAAGCACTTCACCCTCCTGACTTCCATCCTTACTCATCACACTACCCAAGTACTTAAATGCACTCACATTCTCCATATCCTCCCCATCCAATCTCACTGTACATTCACTAGCTTCACTTCTCTCGAAGACCATCACTTTACTCTTCCCTACATTCACCTTTAGATTCCGTTTCTTACACACTCTCCCAAACTCATCTACCAAGCCTTGCAGCTCCCCTTCATCTTCACTCAACAACACAGTATCATCTGCAAACAACAGTACAGGGAGTTTCCAAACACTGCCCTCTCTCACTAGGGCCGCTCCAACATCCACTGCCCGACCTTGTATCTCTTTTATAACCCCATCCACGTACAGATTGAAACCATGGCGACATGACACATCCTTGTTTCAATCCAACCTTCAAATGGAAAGATTCACTCAGTTTGCCATCCACACGCACTGCAGCCCTAGCACCCTCATACATACTCTTCACTGCCTTCGACAACTTCCCATCCACTCCATATAGTTTTAATACTTTCCACAAACCTTTTCTATCCACCCTGTCATATGCTTTCTCCAAATCCATGAAGGCTGCATACAACTTCTTTCCCTTCTCTAGAAACTTTTCCACTAAAGATCTAAGAATAAATATCTGGTCTACACAACCTCTTCCCTTCCTAAAACCTCCCTGTTCTTCTCCAACTAATTCCTTTGTTATTTCCCTAACTCTGGAATAAGCATCCTACCATATACTTTTCCTATTACACTTAGAAGGCAAATGCCCTTATGATTACCACACACTTTTTTTTTCCCTTTTCCTTTGTACAGAGGAATAATTATACCTGACTTCCAATCCTCCGGGACTCTACCTTCCTCCCAGGCCAATCTGCACACCTTCCACATCTATTCTGTTACTATCTCTCCCCCATGCTTCAGCATTTCACCACACACTTCATCAATTCCTGGGGCTTTCCTCATTTTAACTTTCTTCATTGCTTCCACCACTTCCATCCTACTGATTTCTTCCTCTCTTCTCACAACCCTCCTCCCTGCCTTTCCCCAGCCACTTATACTTGCATTACTTTCATTCTCTATGTTCAACAATTCATTAAAGTGTTCTCTCCATCTGTTCACTTTTTCTCCCTTCTCCACTAGTAATCTACCAATTTTATCTCTCACACCCCAGCTAACTTCGTTGGCACCCTGTCTAGCTCTCTTTACCTCTTTCCAGAATATTTTCTCCACTTTGCACTCAAATTCCTTCCAAATCCCTCATCCACTCTCTTCTTAATAAACAGGATCTTGGCTGAGCCGGACTCCTAGCTGGCACAACGGATTTAAGAATTAATACCAAGAGCTGGCCTAAACACCAGTCGTGATTAATATAAAGAGTTGTGCTAACTTGGAGTAGCGAAAGTGTGCTAAATGCGGGGAAATTAAACATGACTGTGACATTTAACAAAGCTCAAGAAAAAGAACTGTAAATTTATTAATTACATGAAAATAAATTTATGTTACATGAATCTATTCAAAATCAGAGGAAAAAAAGTGCACTCACTCAAGCACTCAAACCAATAGCTAAATAACGCACTGAGCTAAATAGCCTAGGAAAACAAAAGAAATACTGGTCAGTGGAGATGAGATCGCCGCTACTACAGTCGATCACCAGGTTGGTGGGAGATTCGGGAATACGCCGATACTGCAGGATACTAAAGATCACTAAGAGAAATCTATCCGCATTAGGTATCGCATTCTGGGCTTCGTGACTATTGAGAGACGACTAAGAGCTCCATACTTACTCTACCCAAGGGCATCGTGGGAAAGGGCGTTGCCAACTCAACGGCCAGAGAGGCAAGTGTAAGGGAACAATAATTCACAAAATATCGCTCAGTGGAATGCACTGTCTGTACATAGAGACAGTCACTCACGAGAAAATGACGGAAGTTTTGAAAACTTGGTGCAAATATAAGTACAGGAACGAACGGTTAAGAGAATGAGCAAAATTCTATGGATTTCAGAATTGTTCAATCGTTTCCAGAATGTCACGAATTACGATACGTAATTTCATGATCTAGGAAATTTGTGAGTCACTAAGTCTTCTTGGGCAATTCACACTGTATGGTCTGGTAGAGAATAAGTCACTGGTCACTGTTCCACCCATAGGAGGCATGGGACTTTCGTCGTGGGCTGGGTTCCCTGAGTAGTATCACTAGGCGGTGTAGTAGGAGGCCCACCTCCCTTCGGGCCCCGATGTGGTGTCTAGGCCTCTGGGCTAGGGCTGAAGAGGGAGAGTAGGCGCGCCTGACGGTGCCAACTTCTTGGAGTGGAGGCCCCGTCTCCCAGATTGGGTAGGCCTCACCCTGGGGTCCTTGGCACGCCCCAGGGTGACTGGGGGCTGTGGTCCCTCGCACCTTGGGTCGCCGTCGGGGTAGGACTGCGGCAACTTCTGGTGAGGGAAGTCGCCGTCAGGGTAGGGCCATGGCAACCTCAGGCAGTAGGAGTCGCCGTCAGGATAGGGCTGCGGCGACGTCTCTTTTGGGACTGCACCAGGTGGGAACATCCTCGGGAGGCCAATTGTAGGGCGAGGACTCCGGGACTACCAAGAGGGCATCACCAACACTCCTCCACCAGCAGGTCTTCCAGGGGATCACCTCTGTGGGGAGAAGGGAGTTTTCCCACCGGGTCATAGGAGGGGTGGTGGGCCGGGCAAGGGACCTCCTCTTCTGGAAACGTGCTAGAGACAGAGGGTGAGGAGCGGACGATGGCCTGTTCTGCCTCCCCCGTGCGGCCTGATGCTGACACGGCAGTTCCCCTGTCTCTTAGGACTACAGGGAGAGAGCAGGTGGTGGCCTGTTCTACCCTGCTCCCTGAAGAGGGGAGTGAACCTCCTGTAGGTGAGGAGCGGACAATGGCCGGTTCAGCCTCGAGCCTGACACGGATGGTGGCCTGTGTCACGGTCCTACAGGAGGTGGCAGCTGAGGGGCAGATGATGGCCTGCCCTACCTCAGACCCGACATGGACGGTGGCCTGTGTTGCAGCGCTGCCCCTGGGGGATACTGCAGGAGAGGAGCAGACGATGGCCTGCTCTTCCTCTGGTCTGACACAGACGATGGCCTGTGTCGCAACCCTGCAGGGGATGGTAGCTGAGGAGCAAACGATGGCCTGCTCTTCCTCTGACCCGGCACGGACAGTGGCGTGTGCTGCGGCGCTACTCAGGATTGTGAGGACAATCCTGCCTCTTACCTGACGAGGGCTGCTCCAGCCGGAACCTAGGTGATTTCCTCTGCGTATCTGGTGCGGCGTTGGTTGAGGGCAAGAGGGACATATGGCAGTGGTACAGGTAGGCTGGTCCTGCCTGGAAACGCTTCGTGCCTCACCTGCCTCCCCATTGGTTCCTCCTCGGGTGAGGGGGGGGCTAGTGTCATCTGCCTCCCTAACGTTTTCTGTCTCTGCTCAGGTGGGGGGGCTTGTGTGGTCCGCCTTACTGATTTTTCCCCCTTCTGCTTGTATTTCAACTGCAAACCAAAGAACCTGATGTAATTGAATCTCTGAAATATCTGTGTCCTGTTGGAAAAATTGATCTTGTAGTGATTGTGTTCCAAACGATAGAAGGGAGTGTGGCGACAGGAGATGAGCTATACAGGCATTGAAGATACAACTTTTGGAAAGCAAACTTTACAGGACTGAGAAAATTTTTCGAAGCAGATTGAAAAAAAAAATCAGAGAAATAAGAGAGATGCAGAAGTGGGATGTCCTTCTAGGCTTTTACAACTCTGGTGTGGAAAAATATGTGCCATGAGCAAGCATGAGAGAGAACTGGAAAAAGGATTGGTTCAACAGAAGGTGTATGATAGCTAAAAAAATATAAAAAAGGGGGGGGATTTGGCATGGAACAAGTGGAGAAAGAGAGGCAATAATAAAAGGAAGAGTACAAAAGAACTAGATATGAATATACAAGAATCCATAGAAAGAAGGAAAGAAACCTTGAAAGAGGTATAATGACAAATGTAAGGATGAACCTAAACTGTTTTAGAGGTTTGTCAGTGCAAACTGAAACATAAGGAAGGAATCAGTAAGCTGAAAGTAGAAGGAAAGGTCTACTAAGATGCGGTAATGCAAGCGAAAATAATGAACAAAAGTTTCCAATTGGTTTTCACTAAATAAAGCGATTTTATGGAAAGGGAGGGTGTGACTAGAAATGTAGTGTTAAAGGATATAAAAGTGGAAGTGCAGGATGTGTATATAGGAAGGCCCCAGGGTCTGGTGGGATGTCTAATTGGATACTAAAGGAATGCAGACAACAACTGGCGGATAAGATTCACAGTTTAGTTGTGTGTTCTCTGGAAGAAGGGAAAGTGCCCCGGAAATGGGAGAAGGCCAGTATGGTACCAATTTACAAAAGAGGTGTGGTAGGTGGGGGTGCTAATCATCCACTCACTTGATGTTGTGCTGCTCTCAGGTGACTGCCCTTTCCTGTCCTCCATCTGTCTTTCCTTCCATCCTCTTCTGTCTTTCTTTCTATCTTTCATTCTTTTCTCATCCTTCTGCCTATGGGTGACTTTAGACTCCCTCCTCTGTCTTTCCTTCCTTCATTATTTCTTCTTCCTTCTGCCTGTGGGTGACTCTACACTGAGTGAAAAGCCAAGTGGTTTCCTGTACACCAGGAAACCATTTACTACGCTGGATGGTAACCACCTAACCAAATTTTGGCACCTGGTGTTTTAGTGGGTAATTACTGCGCTCCAGTCAGATTGGGCCGGTGAAGGTTTATATCCAAGGGGTTGTTGGGGTTTATTGCTCATGTAATGTCACTCAGGGATGAGTGAGGCTAGTCACTCTCATCTTAAATGTCAGGACCAACTTCCCTAGCCCTGGGCTAGCAAAGGATTGGATGATGGATGGATGGATGAGAATAAGGAAGAACCATTGAATAATAGTATAGACCAGTGTCCCTGACCAACACAGTCACAGAATTGTGCAAGAGAATCCTGAAAGATAGATGGATAAAATATCTGGAGGAGGTGGACATTTTGGCAGAAAGTTGGTCTGGATTCAGAAATGGAAGGTTGTGTGTCTCAAATTTGTTGAACTTCTGCTCAAGGGCAATTGATGTGCTACAGGAGAGAGAGAGAGAGAGAGTTGAGTGGATTGTGTGTACCTAGATCTGGAGAAAGCCTTTGACAAGGTATCCCATAAGCAACTTATGTGGAAATTGGAGCACATAGGAGGACTAAAGGGAAACCTCTTGGAGTGGATGAGAGACTTCATGAGTGACAGGCAGATGAGGATAGTAATAAAAGACAAGATGTCAGGGTGGAGGGAAGTAACAAGTGGAGTCCCTGCTCAGTGCTGGTACCTGTAATGTTCCTGGTTTACATAAACGATATGGTGGATGGAATGAACAGTTATGTAAATCTGTTTGCAGATGATGTAAAGATCATGAGGAAAGTAGAAGTTGAAGAAGGCTGTAAAAGACTGCAGGAAGATCTGGACTGGATTTACAATTGTAGCTGGGTATGGATAATGAAATTCAATGTAAAATATTGGAAATGGGTACAAGTTCCAAGAGGCCATCCCTGAATTACTCGATGGGAAAGGAATCGATCGCAAAAGGTAGAGAAGAGAAGGACCTGGAAGTGTTGGTCCAGGATAATTTGTCACCTGAAAAACACATTAACAAAACTGTCAGAGAGACATATAAGCTCTTGACAAACATAAGGGTGGCATTTCATTACAAGAATGAGGAGATGATGAAAAAATTTATAGTGGCTGTGATCCGCCCCAGGCTGGAATACACATTAGTGGTGTGATCCCCATATAAAGATATAAACAAGATCGAAAGAAAACAAAGAACAGCAACCAAGTTGGTCCCTAGCCTAGCAGATCTATCATACAAGGAAGGACTAGAAAAGCTGGGTTTGCCTTCCTTAGAAGAAAGAAGAGAGAGGGGCAACATGATTGCAGTGTTCAGGGCCATGAAGGGTGCAGACAAAACTGACAGAGATCTTGTTTGAGAAGAGGGAGCAATAGGAGGACATGGAAAGAAATTGAAAAAGACAGGTTGCTTGAAGGATATAAAGAAATACGGTTTTCCATATACAGGCATACCCCAGTTTAATGATGCAATTGGTTAAGAAAAACCCCATCACTAGGTGGGGTATCGTATCTCAGAGTGGATTTAACATGTATAGGGATGCATTTTTGAGCCTTGGGTTCCCCCCCAACCAAGCCCTAAACCCGCCCAGATGAGTCCAAAAACAAGTTTCCAGCTAACCTAAACCCTTAATAGCTTTAAAACAAGCTAAACTAAGCCTAAAGGCAGTTTATACCTTACCTAAACCCAAAAATAAAATCCGAAAATCATAAAAAATATCTGGAAAAAAATCAAAGTGAACTCTACCCAAAATAACAATGTTCACCCCACCTATGACTAAAGTACGTTAATCTAAGTCTAAAAACAGTTTATAAATCAAACACAGCACAAAATTTAAGTCTAAAATATCATCAACATCATTAAAAAATATAATCATTATACCAGGGTTTGGTCATTGTTCAGCAGGGTATTTCTACCCCCATCGTTATGCTGGGGTATCGTATCTCGGGTCTGCCCGTAGATGCACTGACCTTTGGAATATCCTGGATGAAGGGATTGTCCAGAACAAGAAATTAAATGAATTTAAAGCTAAGTTTGACCATTTGAAACACGGTGATGGAACCCCACGAACATAGCTCATTTCCTGTATATCACAACTAGGTAAATACACACACACACTATAGTGGTTGGATTAAACATGTTTGACATGGGCAGACAAGTCTGTTATAAAGTCATTTTTATGGGTCCCATTAAATTAAAATTATTAGATGCAGATGTAAAATGTCACTGAGAGATTAGTTGTTCTCTGTGGAGTTAAGAAGTATTAAATAAGTCTTGTACAGAGGTATGCATACATGGTTCAGACATATGAAAAGACTAGTCGAAGATCTATCTATCTATCTACCTATAGCCCGACGTCCTAATTCCGCAAAGGGTGGCCACAGACAAAGTTCCTCCAAGTCACTCTGTCACCCACCATTTGCCTACCCTTCCCCCAGCTCACTCCCCCCTCCCTCATATACCTCTCAACTCCATCCCTCCACCTCATCCTTCCCCTCCCTCTCCCTCCCTCCACCTCACCTACATACACCGTGTTGGTCAGTCTTTCATTCTCCTTTCTCTCCACATGTCCAAACCATCTCAGTGTATTTCTCCTAATCTTCTCAACCACATCCACATCCACCCCACAATGTTCCTTCACTTCTTCATTCATCAACTTGTCCCTCCATGTCACTCCACATGCTCCTCTCAGGCTCTCACTCTTGACTTGTTACCCTCTAGCAAGGTCCATGCCTCACTTCCATATGTCAGGGTAGGGATCACAGTACCATCATGCAGTGACTTCTTGACTTCCATACTCACCTCCATATTTCTAATCACTGCTTTCAGTGAACCAACAGCCCTCCTTCCCTGCTGTACCCTTTCAAGATAATTACCGTAAATGGTGTATGAGCATGAATGTGGATGTAAAGAAGAGTAGTCATCCTCGGAGAATATGGGGCAGGGGACGTGAGAGGGTCTTAGAACTAATGGTTTTGCTAGAGGGACAGTGATACATCATGGTGTTTGAAAAGCTGTCTTATGGTAAACAACAGCAGATGCATGATAAACAGAGTAAAACATTCTTGATAATGATGAAATGATTGTGTTCTAACAAAAATGGAGCTTAGTTAACAAGTACTGTAGAGGTATTCACTAAAGAAGTGGTAGCTTCATTCTGTAGGACTAACAGAGGTATGCCTGTTTATAATTTTCAGATGCTGTTTTATGTACTTTTTATTGTGTTTATCAGTTTTGATTTCTAAAGTCAGCACAGTTCCAATTCACTTTGCTGAACTTTTAAAATCATGAATGTGAATAAGTTTGAAATACTAAAATTCAGTCCAAGATATGCCTGTAGTCTCATAGATGTCAGCTCACCTTCAGCTTTCAATACAGTACGACAATACAGTACAGTATATTGGTACTCAAACGGCATCTGCCAATCCCTTGTAATTCTTTCAGGAAATACCATTCCAAGGCTGCATTTAGTCCACAACATTCAAAGGTAAAAAAAAAAGCTTCTGGGAAATTTTAAAGCTTCTATGCAAGGTAGGGCCATCACTCCAACTTGTGTATTTTACCACTTGATAATCATATACACTTAATTATTTATATACACTATCTGACCTAATGCACCATGGATCACATTACACTTGTTGGTTCTAGTAACAAGTCTATGGTGAAGTGAACTATCATGATCTTACTTGTTTATTTCTCTTTTGTCTGTTCTTTATTTAATTAATGTACTGTACCCATAGTGGTAGGTGGTGGCAACCATCATCCACTCACTTGATGTAGTGCTGCCTACTTCCTTAGCTTTTATCATTCTTTTTCTATGCCTGCCCTCCTCTCTTCCTATTTCTCCCATCTTTCCTGTCATTTCTAATTGCGTTTCTTTCCTTTACAGGTGGCTTTACATTGAGTGACAAGCCAAATGGTTTCCTGTAAGCCAAGAAATCATATACAGCACTAGGTGGTAACCACATAACCAAACCATACGTGCTTCATACGTGTCAACAAATCCGTTGGTGGAGGGTTAGTGCCCCTCCCTGTAAAATAAATAACTCAAAGTCAAATGACCACCCCTTATGGGTTTATGGCATCTGGCAATAGATAGACAGATAGACAAACCACCCCAAATCTGAAAATATAATTTCCAAAAGCCTCCACATTCATACTATGGAAGGGTGTTGATATCACATGTCCTCACACATTCATTGCATATTTAAAGGCAAAACTATTTTGTAGATATGTATAAGAACAGATGATAAATTACAAGTGCATGGTACTTCACTTTATTTACTGTTCATAGGTCTCTTAGATTATAAATTACATGATTTGCTCATAGTTACTGTAAGTCCACTATCCAAAAATTCCATTTTCCATTGTCTTTAGAACCAAGTATTTTAAATTTGAGATTTTGTACTGTACTTACTTCTCTGGAAAAGAAGTACAGTACAGTCAGTAATGTCTGTTTTACTGTGATAACAGAACGTCCCCTAAATATGAACGAGTTATGTTCCTGAGCGTTTATGTAACTTGGGATGTGGTATGTCAGAAAAACACCCTTGTATAGACTCTGCTGGAAGGCCCTTTTACTGTACTGTAGGCAAGTGCCCTACCAGTGGTCAATGGTGTCTCACCCTATTCATTTCTTATTATGTTCACTTTCTCCTCCAAGGTGATGCTTTTCCTTATCTTACCTCCCTCAGCCTAGTTAGAAGCCACGGTGAGAGTACTGGAAATGGCTACAGAAATGCACAACAGTAGGGAGGGCAACGAGACACATGTGAGCACCGTTCGTAGTGACTTAGAAAACTGGAGGAGGGACGTAGTACAGTATACTTAAATCCATGTGATAAAGTTTCCCAGTCAACACCCATGAAATTCCCTTTTTGCCACACTATCTACCTACTTAACTCTTAAAAATACAGGTATACCCCAGTTTAATGATGCAATTGGTTAAGTAAAAACCCATCGTTAGGCGGGGTATCGTGTATCGGGGTAGATTTAACATGTAAAGAATAGGGATGTCTTTTTGAGCCATGGTTTCCCTCCCAGCCAAGTCCTAAACCCACCCAAATGAGTCCAAAAACAAGTTTAAAGCCAATTTAAATGGCCTAACAGCTGTAAAAGAAGCTAACCTAAGCCTAACACTTGTAAATAGCTCACTAAAACCAACAAATCTGAAAATCGTCTGGAAAAAATCAAGCTTAGTGAACTGTACCCCATAATGACAATGTTCACCTCATCTATGGCTAAAACACGTTAATTTAAGTCTAAAAACAGTTTATAAATCAACCTAAACACAATTTTAGTCTAAAATATCAAAATCGGTGAAAAAAAAACGTTAAACTGGGGTTTGACCATCGGTAGGCGGGGTATGGTGGTATTTCTACCCCTGTCGTTAAGCCAGGGTATCGCATCTAGGGGTATCATATATCGAGGTATACCGTTAACAGTTCTTGTCCCTTTAAATGATTCCTGTTTACTACTGGAAGCTTCTATTAGATTATCCCTATGTCAATCAACATCTCCCAACACCTGGCAACACTGGGTAGGAGCTAAGGGAGGGAGCCGCAGCACACTGTTACTCCCCCGCATCTGCTGTGGTATAGTTCCTTGTGTTCGAACCAACAAACTGTCATAGGTAACTTGGACAGAAAAAATAATGGTGCTTATGGGCCCTCATTCACATCCACAGAACGGGCATAACTTGGACATTAGTATCTCGGAGAGCTCCTGTACTGATCATATCTTTAGTGTAAAAAGTATTCAGTGTTAACTGCAACTGACGAACTGTATTTTCAGACATTAACACAGAGCACTATGGATTTATAATAGCTAGAATGTACTCTTTTACTAGTCTTCAATATGGTATATTTGTCCAGTATATAATGTACTGTATACACAAGATAAAATTAATTTTCACAAGCATTCATCTTGTATCAAAATACAACACAGATTACCGATTCGGCATAGATACATAACTAATCAGCATCATGTTATAAAACACTGACAACCCAATATTCATATAAACATACAGCATATAGCTATGCACCTTTAAACAAGTGCATTTTGTAGCAGTGTACAGTTCATGCTATTTTCAGTAACTCTAATATGGAGCATTACAGTTAAAAAAGGCAGGTAGTAGGTATAGCTACACAAAGTGTTGACAAATAAAGAGTTTGTGAAAGGCTGTTCTGAGCTTTCCTTTAAGTACAGTCAATAATTTATGATAAGAGAACATTAAATTATGATGACACCAGCCTACAGCTATACAGAAGCCCTGTATTAGAGTTTTTTCTTTATACAGTATATGTATGCATAGTAAACTTCATAGCAGTCTATACAATAAAGGCATGCACATGCACTCATATAACAAATAAATTTCAAGCTCACACTGAAGTCATACAAAACAGTTTTCATCTAAACAGGAGCAAGTAATGCAAACTACAAAAGTTGAAACGTACACTTCAAAGTAAATATAACTAGGCATAGTTGGAAACTGTTGCTATATAGGCTACATGTTTCATTTCATGCAGTGTTCATTTCATTTAAAGCAGTGATCTACATTATTGCACTTAAATAACATCTCAGGGATCTCCATTGTGCCTATTCTGTAAAGGTACAGTATACAGTGACCCCTTAAGTTTCACATCTAATTGGTACCATGAGGTACCAGAAAGTATTAATTCAGTGGTAAAAAATCTAATTGGATCTAGAGCCCCTCCCAAAGTCACTTTTTTTCTCACTTTTGAGACATAATTCCCATAAAACAGGACACCAGAATAACTGACAACCATATGAATATGATAAAAATGTTAAACATTAAATAAATGGATCACCAGCCAGAAAAATCTTCGTCTTATCTTCTACTGAATACTTTTTCCTCTTCACACTGACTCAGTATTCATGACGTTCTTTTCTCTTCTTGCCTCCATCCTTTGAACTTACCAGTATTTCACTGTCACCACTATAACCTGGTCCTCCAATGAATGAATAGGAAGCCATAATACAGTACAGGTAGACCACATGAGAACAACAGCTGAATGAAGGGAAAGGCAAAAAAGTGACCACTGCTGCAATCACTACCAAAGCACCACACAGTCTCACAGCTGGCAGGAATGGTGCAAACAACAAGGCGGACAACAGCTGATGATCGCCTTGCCCACAGGAACCCCATATACTGACGTGAAAGGTGAATTCTTGATCGTGAGACATAAGTTCTTGGAAATTTTGAGCTTTCCTGCAAAAGGTAAATTCGCGAACCCAAATCCCGCGAAACATAAGGGCTCACTGTACTGTAATTCCACCCGTCAGTCAGTCATAACTACAGGTTATTGGTACAGGCCAATACACTGTGTAAATATTTTTACAGATTAAGTACTGTATAGTACAGTACAGGTATCATTAACTCAACGTTGCTTTGGTTATTGTTATTTTGACTTAACATTTTTTGTTTTATCACACCCTTTTTTTAGCCAACAA
This sequence comes from Birgus latro, assembly GCA_018397915.1. NCBI lineage: Eukaryota > Metazoa > Arthropoda > Malacostraca > Decapoda > Coenobitidae > Birgus > Birgus latro. The sequence goes on from JAGKTI010008737.1 coordinate 23,676, forward strand.
TACCCAGTTTTTAACAGTATCTCGGGGAGGCAAAAATATGATCTGATATTTTTTGAACCGTAAAATGAAAATAAGTGCATGATATGTTGTGTAAAGAGTAAATCTGAGTACAGTACATGGTCTGTTCAGTGTTTACTGTCGTACCTAAATGTCTTCTTTCACTGTATAGTAATTATGACTGATATTCATATACAGTGGTTTAAAGTGGCATTATATGGTGTTCTGGGTGACTGTGAATTGTACTTGTTTGGGGGGGGGGCTTGGGTAAAGGTATCCCCAAGAAGGTTAACACTGAGACCCTAAGGAACATACTCTCAGTGAATCATGTTTTGGCAATTTTACTTAATGTTAACTCTTATAACTTAATGTTTTGGGGCAGTGCCATTTCACTGTTAAGTAAGAAATATCTGCAAAGTAAAACAGCATCATAACACTTATTTTCACAACAATTGTGTATGGCATAATGTATAAAGTCATAATCTTAGCTTGCCATGGGTAATCAATAATCCATACAGTCATGTCACTGCTCCTTGTTCTGTGTGTTGCTCTTGCTACCTTGTCATCTTATTCTCTAATACTGTATCCTCAATGCATAAACTGAAAAGGCATTTAGTAATAAGTGATTCCGTTATAAAAATGAATCTGTTAATGCTGTTGGTAACAGTAACCCCTGATAAACCAAGAAAAATCATTAGTAGATACTGTACAACTTCCTTTTATTATTCTCTAAGAGTAATGCTTTGGTTCATAACTGTGCTGTGATGAAGGAAGGGATGTTTTTCTAAGTCATTATGTAAAATTTTTTTTGTACAGTTTCCTCCCAAAGTTCCTTTCTCCTATAAATAGCTCCCACAAGATTTGGCACCGTCGCAGTAGTAGCGTAAACACGTATCTATGAATGAACGATAAGTCGTACTAGAACGACAAACGTGAGTGGCGGGTGTTCATGCCAGATGACATCATAATAAATAAATATGGGAGTAATAAACAGATAACCATTTATAATAATGGTAGTATGTATTGTTTAATATATAATACCAATAAAAATGTTAATGTACAGTACTGTAAAATCAAAACAGAAATACAGTATATCATGAAGGCTGTCGTGGGTATAGTAATTATACCTCAGCCACCCTCACCAAACTGTATTAAATGTGAATTCTAGGGTGTTAAATCTGTCTCATGGATCTCACTCGTAACCTCTTATGAATCACAGAACACATGGTTACGCTTCTGCCGAGTCATTCAAATTCCTCTTGCTTAACTGAGTTATCAGTGCTTCCTCCTGTATGCATATATTTCCATTATTATATCCCTTGTTACGTATCCAATATGATATTATTACAGTTTAAATGTCTCCTATCGAGTGGTATCTGAAGCCTCATGGCTCATTTACCTTTCGTCATACTGGAAATGTCGGATAGCGATTCAAACTATTTTGCTTTAATGTGATAACCCTCCAGTAGTCTGTGATATATTCCTACCCATATAGAGTTATTTATTCCCCTTTCATGTTCTATTGCTTTGGTGATATAATGCAGTAGTAATATATGCATATCATCATGTTTCCATATGTTTTACTATTCAGAAGTTTTCCGAGCAGTCCCACAGCGAGATCCGGAAACAGACTTAACACCCCAGATTTCACATTAAGGTTTGGTAAGAGTGACTGAGGTATGATGACTATACCTGCAACAACCTTCAAGATACATTTTTGATATCATTATGCTTGTATTTACATTCCTATTGCTATTTTGTATTAAAGAATACATACTAACATAACCGTTAACTTTGGTTATGTGTTCATTACTCCTGTATTTATTTACTATTATGATGTCTGGCATACACACCCGCCACTCGTGTCTGTCGTCATATACGCTACTGCTGCAATGTTGTCGTTACTACCGCAATGGTGCCACATCTTGCAGGGAGGTACAACATGGCAAAAGAAACTTTAGGAGGCAACTGTACCATTCTTAGCAGTCGTTAATTCTATACTTTGGTGCAACTCTTTGATTGAAAACTAATGGTAGTTACTATAAGTACACCCGAAAGCATCAGTGCCCCTCCCCAGGTTGCGGCCAGTGAGCGACCAGGTGATCGAACACTCCACCTCCACCGCCCCCACCCCCACCCCAACCCTAGTTTAAGCATTGTTGGATTGATGTGGAACTGCCAAAGCTGGTGATGTTCAATGTGTCATGATTGTTTTTATAGACATTTAGAACAAGTAGGAGTAAGTATATAAAGGTATTTAATGTGTAATACTGCGCTGTTATCCACAAGATATCAGAAAGGTACGAAAATGAAAGAAGACCCACAATGTACAGGCATACCCCGGTTTAACAATGTAATTGGTTAAGTAAAACCCCATCGTTAGGCAGGATATTGTATATCGGGGTACTTTTAACACTAAAGTAATGTGGAGTGTTTGCCAGCCTTGGGTTTCCCCCCAAACCAAACCCAAAACCCACCCAAATGATGGCCTAACAGCTGTCAAGGAAACAAACCTAAGCCTAACACCTGTAAATGATTCACTAAATCGTTTTGTTTCGTTCGTTTCGTTTTTGAAGGCTGCAACATGCTTGCATGCGTCGGCCTTTTTGGATTGGAGCGTGTAGCATTTTATGACCGGATGCCCTTCCTGATGTCTACCAATGACCCTTGGCTGGATTCGATCCACTAAATCCAACATATAAAATCTGAAAATCGTCAAAAATAAGTCTGGAAAAAATCAAGCTTAGTAAACTGTACTCCAAAATGACAATGTTCACCCCACCAATGGCTAAAACACATTAATGTAAGTCTAAAAACAGTTTATAAATCAACCTAAAGACAATTTTAGTCTTAAATATCATCAAAATCGGTAAAAATAAAATCAAAACCCATCGTTAAACTGGGATTTGGCCATAGCTAGGCGGGGTATGGTGGTATTTCTTTCCCCATTGTTAAGACAGGGTATCGCATCTTGGGATAACATATATCGAGGTATTGCAGTATTATGTGTTATTGTCTTTATACCTACATCCTATATTATAATGTTACAAATAAGGATAGTACAGTGAACAACACCTGTTGAAAGATATGATGTCTTTTCTCATCCATTCTCGCTCCCACCTCCACCACCCTGCTCTCTGGGTTCCTGTCTCAACAAAATGTCTCTTTACCCTCTCGTCCTTCAGTCCTGCCCTTTGTTAACCAACATAATCTAAGATAATGATGAAATGATCCATCATGTATTGATCATATTATCATACACCTGTATTAAGCACTAACAAATCAATAATATACAATATTTTGGTATATATGCCAACTATTTCATCCTCTTGTAAGGTGTTACATGACATATACAGTACACTGCAAGTTGGACCTTGTGTTACAAGGATATACTGTTGTTTGTCATTAACACTGGTTATGTGTGGTGTTGGACATCCATTAATTCATATTAACATGGCAACTTAAGCCTTACATTATAAACATGTAAGGTTTATGTTCCTGTCATTATTGGATGAACCAAACGAACTAGGGTTTGTCTCTGACGAACCACAAACTCTTTGCCTTAACGAAAATATGCCAACCTGTTGTCAATACAGTGAGAGTGTCATTATGTATACAATTCATCCACATTCAGTCATACACATAATGACATTGTGTTGCTGTTGTGATGAGAGGTTGGAATATTTTTGTTTAAGCAGAGAGTTTGTGGTTCATCAGATTCAGTTTGTTCATCCAATAATGACAGGAACATAAACCTTACATGTTTATAATGTAAGGCTTAAATTGCCATGTTAATATGAATTAATGGATGTCCAAAACCACACATAACCTGTGTTAACGATAAACAATCATATGTCCTTGTAACACAAGGTCCAACTTGCAGTGTGTATGTCACCTAACAGCTTATAACAGATTGAAATAGTTAGCAGGTATACCGAGGTATGTCATGTTATTTATTTGTTGGTGCTTAATACAGAGGTGTATGATAATGTTAATATGACCAATACCTGACAGATCATTTCATCATTATCTTAGTTTATGTTGGTTAACAAAGGGCGGGACTGGGGGATGAGAGATGTTTTGTGGAGACAGGAACCCAGAGAGCAGCGAGGTGGGAGCCAGAATGGATGAGAAAAGACATCGTGTCTTTCAACAGATGTGGGTTACTATACTATACTTATTTGTAACATTATAATACAGGACGTAAGTATATAGACAATAACACACAATACATTGTAGGTCTTCTTTCATTTTCTTACCTTGCTCATATGTTGTGGATAACAGCACATTTTACATGTTAAATACCTTTACATACTTACCCCTACTGGTTTTGATTGTCTATAAAAACAATCATGACACATGGTAACATCACTGGTTTCGGCCGTTCCACATCTGTCCAACAACGCTTACACTGGAGCTGGGGTAGGGGCGGTGGGTGCGAGGTGTTCGATCGCCCAGTCACTCACTGGCCGTGACTCCAACTACTAGAGGGGGATAAATTAGTGCTTTTGGGTGTACTTCATCTCTATTTTTCCCATTCCTGGTGCAGCTGGTAACACAGTAAAAGACAAGCAGTTTTTATTTTATTCCCCCCCCCCCCTAAGGAAGGGACATGACTGATTACAATACTGTGAGCATTACATAAACATTAATTTGGTTTCTACCAGCACTGTCTGCCTTATCAAAGAAGGCAAAAAATGAAATAATACTGCATCAGAAATTGTGTTGGTGAAAGCTCATCCTTGATGTTAAAAGTTTTACTGTAACAAGCCACAGTTAATGATTCTTTCATACTATAATAAGCAGTACATGAATATTTGTCCATAATTTTCTAACCTCTAATGCATGTTTGTTCCAAAAATTTCATGGCAGAGTTTTGCTATGTACATAATGGTCACAATGATTTATAACTGAATTGCTCTCAGATAAATAAATGCTTTAACCCCCACAATCATCTCTCTCTCTCTAACTGAATTGCTCTCAAATAAATAAATGCTTTAACCCCCACAATCATCTCTCTCTCTCTCTCTCTCTCACACACACACACACACACACACACACATTTCTTTTTATTATTCTTACTACCCCCAGATGATTATTCATCTTAGGAAAACTTTTCAAACCAAAAGACTTACATTTAGCCTTTATCAGCTCCTTCAGTACAAGAGATCTTTTCTACACTGAATAAAAACCTCTGAATGTTGTACTATATTAGAAGGGAAAAAAAAAAGTGTCATCTGGCTGAAGGGTTTAAGAAGTTACTGCCAGGAATGTGCGATGAGAAATGAAAGAAAGCATTGTAGTGCACATCTATAGATTCTCGGTAAAGTTTAACTCTTACAGACCACAAAGTCATAGGCAATTGATACTTGCTAATATCAAATAATCTCATTTATCTGAGGAGTCACTTAGCATCCTCCATGGGTAAAAAAAAAATTAAATAAGTCTAGTGACCAAGCCTTTTATGTATACAGTAGTGAGTCCTGATCATGTGTTACCTTTTTATATATATATTTTTTTGTAATTAATGCCACACTAAATTATAAAAAAAATTGCATACTAATGTTTAAATTGTTTCCTATAAAGCTGATGTACTAGTTTTCTGCAATGTAGAGTACCAGTTCATGAAAACAGTTATAATATTTTGGAATATATAATGATGGCTTATCCTACTTGTGAAATCTTAACTACTGTAATTTACTCTGCTAACAGTGGACAGTTATTTTCACTTCAGGAACTGCTTCCATCCATTAAGGGCTAATACAGAATATCACTGCTACAAAATTCATCAGACTTCACTGACTGGCTGAGACTGAAATTTATAGCAACCCTTGGCAAGTTAGACACCAAAGCTGACTAGTAAACAGGTTTATTAGAGATCTCATCTAAATAGTTGAACCATACTCTATACCACCAGGTTCTTCACCCTTCCATTCTTTTTTTTTTCCTTTACTTATTTATTTACTGATTTTTTACTGTATGATAGCTTCATTTTTGTTAAGATGTAACTTATTCATAATTGCCAATATGCAGTTGTACATGAAGTACAGTACAATAAACCCTCTTGAAAATGAACCTTGGCTTACAGAATTTCAGCCTAAACTGTCTTTTTAACTTGAACAATCTCCTTATACACTGAAAAAGGCTTAATGTTCATGGTGAATGTAACCAACCAAATGGAGAGTGTCAGTGATGTACAGTGAGCGCCAATAGTTGTGTCGTGAAATTTGGTGAAACCGTAAGCCGACAGGCTAAACTTCGGGTATATTCCGCCATCTGTCATACGGACGGTTGGTAGCACTGACATGAGTTACCCTTCTGGTCCAGGTGATGGGTCTGTGGATATCCTTGTTAATTAAGGAGAATAGACCAGTCCATTAAGTCTTTTGGACAGCTATGTTTATGCTAGTATTATGAAATGATTCCCCAAATAGGTGGTGGCGACCATCATCCACTCACTTGATGGAGTGCTGCCTACTTCTTCCTTAGCCTTTATCATTCTTTTTCTGTGCCTGCCCTCCTCTCTTCCTATTTTTCCTATCTTTCCTGTCACTTCTTATTGCTTTTCTTTCTTTTACAGGTGGCTTTACATTGAGTGACAAGCCAAATGGTTTCCTGTTAGCCAAGAAACCATTTACAATGCTGGGTGGTAACCATATAACCAAACCATACGTGCTCCCTACGTGTCAACAAGTGGGTTGGTGGAGTGTTAGTGCCCCTCCCTGTAAAACATAACTCAAAGTCAAATGGCCACCCCTTGCGGGATTGTGGCGTCTGGCAATAGATAGATAGATAGACAAGCCAAATGGTTTCCTGTAAGCCAAGAAACAATTTACAACGCTGGGTGGTAACCATATAACCAAACCGTACGTGCTCCCTACGTGTCAACAAGTGGGTTGGTGGAGGGTTAGTGCCCCTCCCCGTAAAAAAAAATAACTCAAAGTCAAATGGCCACCACTTACGGGATTATGGTGTCTGGCAATAGATAGATAGATTCCCCATCACAGTTCTCTCATTTGCTCTCATGTTTGCATAGCTGGTTTTCAGACAGATAAATGTTTCTACTTCTATCCTCTTCCATGTTGCATATTATTTAGCTGCTCCTTAAATTAGCTTATCATCCATTCATATTTTAAACGTTATGGATTGTGCCTGATTTTTGTGTTTTGTATAAGTGCTTTCAGAAGACATCTCTTATAGATTGGAAATTATTAATATTATTTGGTTTGTGTTTAAGTACAGTAAGACCTCACTATAATGGACTAATTGGGGCCCAAGCCAGTCCAAAAAATGCGAAATTCCGATAAAAGCGACATCCGGACTTACCTCTGCTAATCCAGACTTTTTCCGATATATCAGACATTAGTCTGGATTGCATCAGTGGTTTTCACCACCATTGCAGTATTGTACTGTGTTATACCTTCACTACATTAATCAAATGGCATAATAATACTGTACTGTGTACTGAAAAACATGTCTTTTACTTGTCTTATTGTGGTGAACATAGCTGAAGTGGTCAGGCAGTCCGGACTGCTTTCTGGCTTTATCGGACTTTTTCCGATACATGGGAGTTTAGTCCGGTAGCTCCTCAAGTCCGATAAAAGCGAATTCCGGTCTATTGAAGTCCATAATATCAAGGTTTTACTGTATGCCCTTCTTTATAGTGGCACCAGAGATTTTTGTATTTATTATTACAGAGATAGTCCGATTATCCGGGCCATATGGTGTAAAGGGGTGACTGAATAGTCCGAAATCACGATTAATCCAGCGGAAACAAAAAACAAGTACTGTTAGACTGATTTATTTACCGGTAAATGTACACTTAACGTAGCAGAAAGACCTTACCAAATCTTTGCATATGCATCCTGCTTGTTTCTGTATTTTTCTAGTTTCAGTTTGGTAAATTTCTTTATCTTGCTGAAAAATTTCCTCCCTGTTATTATCGTCAAGTTCCTGAAGCTGTACAGTCGCGTTCGTGAGTCCTGATACACATGTAGTTGTCTTGTCTGCTGTTGTGTCCACCGTTGGTAGGATGTTGAACTATTTCACTTGCTAACCGACCAAATTATGTTCAGTGTATCAGGCAGTAAGCACAAAAGTTCCATTCCAAAAGCAGTGAGCACTGCAACAGACAACAAACACACCTGTGTATCGGGACTCACGAACGCGACTGTATCTACGATTGTTTTCAGTGCAATAGAAGAAACTCAGCATATTCAAATGTGGATTTCGTTTCCCAACTTCCAAACTGGAGATTAAGTTAGGTTAAATTATTAGGTGCAATTAAGCTAAGTTAGGCCAGGTTTGGTTAAACATTGAGATCAGAACAGTACCGTCCGCCATTACGTTAACTAACAAGAGTTGTCACACTAGCAGAACAGCTAAAAACAACGGGGAAACAGATTTAACAAGAAATGTTTATTTGCCAACCCAGAAATAATCAGAAAAACACAACAGAATATCAGGATGAACTGATTTCGTAGGGTGCTTTTGCTATCTATCTATTGTCAGACGCCTTAATCCCGCACGGGGTGGCCACAAACAAATCGCCTCCATGTCACTCTGTCCCCTGCCATTTCACTACCACGCTCCCAACTCATACACCCCTCTCTCATATACCTCTCCACTCCATCCCGCCATCTCATCCTTGGCCTCCCCCTCCCTCTCGCCCCCTCCACCTCACTCACATACACTCTCCTCGTCAGTCTTTCACTCTCCATCCTCTCCACAAGCCCAAACCACCTTAATGTGCTTCTCCTAACACTTCCCATCACATCCTCAACCACACCACAATGCTCCTTCACTTCCTCATTTGTTAGTCTGTCTCTCCATGTGACTCCACATGCTCCTCTCAAATAACTCATTTCCACTGCTCTCACTCTTGACTTCTGTCCTTCCAACAGGGTCCAAGCTTCACTTCCATACGTCAGAGTTGGTATCACAATACTGTCATGTAACAACTTTTTCACTTCCATGCTCACTTCCCTGTTCCTTGTCACTGCTTTCAACGAACCAGCAACCTTCCTTCCCTGCTGCACCCTTTCGAGCACTTCACCCTCCAGACTTCCATCCTTACTCATCACACTGCCCAAGTACTTAAATTCACTCACATTCTC